>CM058042.1:47005924-47260867 GCA_030169165.1 Centaurea solstitialis | reverse complement strand
GTGGGAGCTACTAGAAAATTTTTAAAAAAAATTAGTTAGGTCATTTTGGTCCTTTAGGAATTAGTTGGCAAATCTATAATTAGATGTTTTTAACTGCGTAGTTGTTAATATTTTAACTGCGTGAATATGTTTGCTCATGATTAGTTGATAATTATTGCATGCTTAGCTTTTATCAAACGTTTTAAAAATTTTTAGGGAGTTTTAAAACTATTTAATCATGAGATATATTAGGTTTTTATAATTAAATTTACCAAGTTTTTCCAAACCTTTTTCGAACGGTAGATTTTATTTTAAAAACCTTATGTTTATAAGATTGTTTTCTTATAAAGGCATGTTGACAAAACAGTTAGTTTTGGTCAGCAAGAGGGCTTTCAAAAACAGTTAGTTTTTGGTTAGCAGTCATGCTGTTAAAACAGTTAGTTTTAATTAGCAAGTGCTTTTAAAACAGTTAGTTTTAAATAACGTCTATGTTTAATTAACAGTTAGTTATTAAACATTGGTTGCCTTTTAAAACAGTCAGTTTTAAAAATTGCAAAGTTTTCTAAAAATACTGGAAAATAAAAGGTTTCTCAAAACTTAGTTAAAAACCCCGAAAATCATAGATCAGTAGTGCAACCCACTTTGGACACCTAACGGCGTAAGGTACGCAGGCGTTGGAAGTGAGCAAGCCTTGGGCGTCCGCGTTCAAACCCCAAGTTGAAAGGGGTGTGATAAGTACACCAGTCCCAAATGGTGCGATCTATTTTGGTTTTGTAACAATTCACCGTGTCGTATCGGGCCAAAATGCACTGAGGGACTAAAACATGTACGGTTTAATCCGATGTCCCGAAAACATCTAGGAGTCATGTCAGTTAGATGTGATTGGTATAAGTCCTTACCTACCGAAATAGTACGGGCCTGGTGTGACGTGAGCAAGCCGTACATCAGGACGTATGAAATAAGGATCCTAGCCCAATACTTATCATTTAAGGGTTTATTGAGTCTATTCACAGTTACTAAAGCCAAATATTTTATATGTGTAGATGGCAAACACTGTAACCAACACTAAATAACCTGTCTCTTCGCTCCATTCTTGAAAAGGACAAGCTCACTGGGGCTAACTTCCTCGACTGGGAGCGCAATCTGATGATTGTGCTCAGGCACGAGAGGAAGTGGTACGTCCTTGAAGAACCTCTAGGTGAGGCCCCTCCAGCAAATGCTACTGCCAATGTAAGAAATGCTTATAGAAAGCATTCTGATGATTTGTTGGACGTTGGCTGTCTCATGCTTGCGACTATGAGCCCAGATCTGCAAACAGGGCTCATAAACACGAATGCCTATGACATGATCCGCCAGTTGAGGGACATGTTTCAGACGCAAGCACGCACAGAGCGTTATGATGCCACCAGGGCATTCAACGCGTGCAAGATGTCCAAGGGGACCTCAGTTAGTGATCACGTCATGAAAATGAAGAGGCACATTGATCACTTAGAGAGGCTAGGTCACCCAGTTTCGTTGCAGTTAGCAACGGATACGATACTCAACTCACTGTCTGAGGATTACAAGCAATTTGTAATCAATTATAATATGAATAACATGGAAAAGACAATTGCAGAGTTGCATTCCATGTTGAAAACTGCTGAGTTGAGTATGGGGACCGGGACCAAGACCAAGGATGTGCTCATGGTCAGGGATGGTGGAGCGAAGAGGAAGCGTAGGCATGGAAACACCAGTAAGGGCAAAAGCCAGCCTCAGGCAAGCCAGAGTGTGACCAAGGTCGAGAACAATGACGAACGCAAGGGCAACGGCAAGAAAGTGAAGCCTAACAAAGCCAGGACCGAGAATAGGTGTTTCATATGCCATGAACTTGGTCATTGGAGGCAGAACTATCCTAAGCGTCACAAAGAAGGCAATAACGCCTCAGGTATTTGTGATTGCTTCAGTTTATCACTTTCACTTGTTAGTTTACAAGTATGTTGACTCCTAGTGCAAATATCCTAATTGCAGGTGGTCAGAAGTGAGGAGCCCAGGATTGCGAGGATCTACGTGCTAGTTTATCATTAGATATTTATCAAGACAATTTTAAATTTATATTTGAGGTTGTAAAACAATTTTATGGTTGTGATCTTTTGGATATTTATGGTTTATTAAATTGTTTTTAAAATTTTAAAATTATTGTCTTGATTTAATATCTTGTGCATGATGATGTTGTTGAATCTGTTTAAAGTCGAGATTGACTTGATTCAAATAAGTAGATCCTAGATGTCATATACTACACTAACAGAATTACTTCAATGTTTCAATTAATTGATTTGAAGTAATAGTTATATGAAAACTATCAAAAACACACGAAGTACTATTATTTTAGGAATGTGTTTTTGAGAATAAAACATATATGAGTAAAAGGATTATAAAATATTTTGTAGTCACATTCAATTACTCACATGTTTTGGAAAGAATTTAGGATGTTATCTCAGACGACGTTGATAACATCAGTATTTATAAAACTAGAAAATTCCAAGTCTTGGAATTGGGATTTGATAAAATCCAGTTAAGTTTTGTAAATGTTAAATTCTAGTATTACTTAAAATAGAATTAACTAGGAAGTCAAGTTTTGACTGAAGTCAATAGTTAATTTTAAGTAATGGTCAGTTTTCATATAGGTTAGTGGGAGCCCAGTTTTATTCTATATCCAGTTCCGTGATAAAGAATAAAAGATATATATATATATATATATAAGTATATATGTCTGTGTGTGTTTATTATTGATTTAATATATCTCGGAATTATGATCCAGGTTGGATATAAATTCATAAGATATAAGATCTACCTTTTAGTTAAAATGGATAGATAAATAGTTTCATATGTTAAGACAGTATAAAGTCATAATTGACTTTGAGATGATCAATAATTAAATAGTGTTGGAATAAACTAAAGATATTAAATATCTTTTTGACTCCAAAGTGTTATAAAACACTAGAGTAAATTTCCTGGATTTACCAGACTTAGGTAAATGGAAATTTTGTTAGATTTCAGGTCGAAATCATGTATCTACACAGCAACTAAGGGAAGTTGCAGTTTGATGTTACATATTCAAGGAAACCAGGAGTTATTCCAGTATCTCCAGGTTCAAGGAATATGGTAAAAGTCTAATTTTGTTTTAAGGGTGTTTGCAAGAACAAAATTAGCATAATCAAGTATAAAGTATCAGTGGATACTAAACTTGTATTATTTTGGTTATTTCTTTGATTAGTATGGTAAACGCTAATCAAAGGGTTTAAACTAAAGAAGGGTGATACTTCGTTTAAATCAGTATTTAGTATACGTTGAGTAGACACCATAAAAGTAACTTAGAAATGCTATTAATTTCGTTCTTATTACAGAGTGGAATATGGAGGACTAAACGAAATTAGTTTCTTTGTCTCTTTTACACTTAGCATGTTTTGATCCGGGAATAAAAACTAGTTTCAGTTTTTATTTGAAATTATCCGTGACAACTTATCAAGGTGGGAACCTTGGTAGGGCTATAAAGTCATCGTGGAGTTTTTGGGTGGTTATGATCAGTCGTTCAATAACAGCTACAAGTGATGTAGACCAAAAACTACACGGATATTCGATAGAGCAGCGAATATCGGATGTGATCCGCCGGTTGAGATTACTCCATGGATTTAGTCATGAGTAAGACTCCCAGAGGTTGTCCTTAGCACCTGAGGTATTTGGTTTGGCATTACGAGGACTGTTGGATACTTAGTACGTTCTAACATCACGCCGTGACAGGGTGGTCATACGGGGCGTAACTAGATTCAGCGGAAGCCGTGGTGACAAATGCAGATATGCAAGATGGGATTTGCACCTCTTCTTCGAAGAGAGATATTTCCGGGCCCCTTGACTGACTGAAAAGACTGATGAAGTGCATGGCCATGCCCAAACGAACTGATTTGTTCTTTGTCGTTTACCAATCAGTAGAGGTCGGATAGTCGAGAAACATAATCTTTGAGTATTCAGAGTTGACTGTATCCATGCTCATACTCAAAATTGAAATATCGTGATGCAAAAGGAAAAGCCTAGTTATACCCGATTTGTGGACAGTTTGTTCATAAATGTTGTTTCCTGGAAACGTTTTATCACCTATCTGGGTATAAGAGTGCTTATAACCTGGTTAGCCTAAGTGCCTGTCTAGGGGCCTCCTTAGGTCCGTGTCATCAATCTGGTATTGCCAACTTGCACAAGTGGGAGTCTGTTAGGAATTATGTGCATAAGTTGACAAACCACTTGATCGCACATCCAACGTTATAAGTCACTTGAGGGTCACACCTGTGAGGACCTATAATTCGGATAGTAAATTAACCCCAGTTTGGAGAGTTTGGTTTTATAATAGTAAATTATAAAACAGTTGGGTGTTTTCTGTAAAAACCCCAAAGTAAAAGGTTTCTAATAATTAATTACAGTTATATATTTATTAGTTAAATAAATATATAAAAGGGTTAATTAATTGGTTTATAATTATCTAGAAATTATTATAAGAAAAAAAAATATAATAATTGGTAAATATTCTTTCTTAAGGAAGAATAAAGATAATTATGGAAATTATTCTTTCTTAGAGAGAAAGAAAGAATAAAGCTATATGGAAGTTTTCATATAAATAGATAGGTAAGGCTATCAGATTATCATTGAACTGATTAGTAGCCTTCTCACCAAGAAACCTCTCTCTCTCCTAGCTCTCTCTCTCTCTCTCTCTCGTCGATCTCACCAAACAAGAAACCAGATCCGGTTTCGTTTTTGATTGATCGTGTTCTTCGCGTACCGTTTGTTCGTGGAGCGTTCCGGGGTTAAATCCAGCTAGAGGGAATTCCGTTTGGTCGTTTACGGGTGGATCTATCTCAAGCAATCCAGGTAATAACCCTAAACCTACATATTAACTGTAAATAAGATAAACAAATAAGATCTGTGATGTTTTCGGGATTTTAATCGTTATTGCTTCCGCTTAATCAAACTAGTTAGGTTTGATTGTTAAACCTTTTGAGACAGTTTGTTTCATATGGTTTTGTCGTGTACCTCGACCAGTTAGGTTGAGATCACGGTTTTTCTCGTGTCAGTTCGATACGAGGATCACACAAAATCCCAACATATATCCTGCATGAGTTGCATTTGTCAAATCAGTTACGTCTCCCCAGATCCAAAGCACAAGTTATTTGCCGAACATCAAGAGGGTGTCAAAAAAGATGTTGAGCGAGCATTTGGAGTTCTACAAGCTCGTTTTGCATTTCTTCGACATCCATGTCTTGTTTGGGACAAAGAAAATATGGGAAAAATTATGATTGCTTGTATCATCTTGCACAATATGATAGTTGAAGACGAACGAGATACATATCTTCGTTATTATGATCCTACTGAATATCTTAACGACATGCCCACAAATCAACGAGGAAGCGTCGTAGAAGATGATAGTCAGCTGTCTGGATTTTCCGTTGAACGAATTGCAAGCCTATCAAGCTATATGGCTAATAGGGAACAACTTCGCAACAGAGAAGCTCATAACGCTCTAAAAAATGATTTGATTGAGCATATATGGCAAAAATTTGGCCCTAATAACTAACTATGTTATTTCCTTCTTTTAAATATGTAATTTTGTACTTCTTTCTGTATTTTCTTTTATTTATTTTCAATTGTAAGGTTTTTATATTTATAATTATGTTTTAAATATCAAATATGAAATTAAGTTTATTTATATTTTATTTAAAGTTAAAAGATATTAAATATATAATTTTATAATATAATTTTTAAGATTGGTTTGGATTGTGAATAAAGTATGAAAAATGATAGATTGGATTGGAATTAAAGTTTGGATAGGTGGAAGAGAGATAAATTAGTTTTTTTTATTAAAGATTGGTTTGGTTTGGTTTGTGGATAAAGATAGTCTAAAAAAAAGATTGAGAGGTGGAAACGTACCAGGAGCTTACCAAGGGGGTTTGGAGGTTAGGCCATCCTTAGCCCAATCGGTAGGGGGCCGGTACCTCTACCGGCACCAGCGGTAACACCGTCGCAGGTGACCGGTACCCACCAAGTGGCGATGACCGGTACCCCCCCCCCCCCCCCCGCCAACGGCTACTTTTTCAACAGTTATTTTTTTTTAAATTTGTTTACTTTTTTTTTTCCTTTTTTACTAACTATATATAATAACATCAATTTTTTTCACCTCTCTACACTCTCTACTCTCTTCTACTCTTTAATTTCTTCTACTCTTCTACTTTCTATTTTTTTACTCTTCCATGGATAAACACGGCTCCGGTTCCGGGTCAAGGCGTGCTAACCCGAGACCAAATGTTTCGGTACCGACTCCCCAAACGTCTCCAACACCTCCCCCAACGGGTGTCTACCGACCCCAAATGATGAGGCCGATGGGTTTTTCAATGGGTGCCGTTGAGGGATGGGGATACCCGCAAACCCCGGGTGCCGTTCCGTATTATTGGGCTTATGCGCATTTGATTGCGCAACATACATATGGTACGGTACTCCAATCTTTCGGTGAGCAACACGTCAACCCATCGCCGCTGGGAGTGTGGGATATACGAGACGATGACATAAATCTCGAAGATGACGATATAGATGACCATGTACCCGAAACCCAAGCGATGCCGTCACCGCCGCCGCAAGAACCATCACAAACCAAACGTAAATACAAACGCAAGGGTAAGGGTGCGGCTACGGACACGAGTGCGAACCCAACCACGGGTAAAGCGGCGTGTAAACCGTGGTCGTTGGAAGAGGAGATAGCTTTGGCAAAAGCATGGGTCTCAGTCTCGGAGGACTCAACCGTAGGTAACTATCGAAATAAAGGTATATAAAAAACCAAATAATGTTGCTTTAATTTTTTTGCTAATGTATTTTTAATTTTTTCGTTTTCGATAGTAGAAAACTTTTGGGGGGCGGTGAAAGCGGACTTCGACAAACGCATGCGTTACGACTTGAACGTCCGCTCCGGAGACGCCATTCAGACCAAGGCGAAGATGCTCTTATCTACCGTCGTGAAGTTCGCATGTATTTACAATAATCCATCGAACGCGCGACGAAGTGGTGAATCCGATGTTGACATGCTTGCACGAGCTAAGGACCGATTCCACTCCGAGTACCACAAGGCTTTCACGCACGAACACGCTTGGAGACAAGTCAAAGACAGTCCGAAGTTCGATGCGGTTAAAATGCAAGAGCCAAGAAACATCCGTGCACCCACATACAAACGGACAAAGACGTCCGAAACCCCAACCGATTCCCCCGGCGAATCCGACGCTCGCACTCACCATGTGGACGTCGACAATGACGACCTCCCCTCCCCAACCGAGCAGCCACGACCGATGAGTCGAAACGCCGCGAGACGTGCGGGTCTTCCACTATGGCCGCGTCAATCGATAACGTGTTGAACATCGCGATCTCGTTAGAGGCCATCGCGACCAACACGAGTTCGATTATGGGATCGATTAACAACCGGCAAAGGAGTGTAGACTTAAAAACGTTCATGGCACCGCACGACCATCTCACGGGTATACATTTGCAAATCATGTTGGAGGAGAAGGAACTCATAGCCGAAAGATATGGGTGGCAAAAATATTGGTGATGTATATTTATTTTATTGTAATTTTATTTTAATGTATTTTAAATTTGAGATTGAATTTTAGTTATTTTAATTTTGAGTAAATTATTTTAATATATTTTAGAAATAAAAAAAAATAAAATGAGGGGTATGAGGGGTATGGTTAAGGATGAAAGGTATGGAATTGGTAGGGTAGTGGTAAAGATAGTGGAAAGCTGATGTGGCAGCAGAAATGAGGGGTATGAGGGGTACGGTTAAGGATGGCCTTATAGTTCTTGTAATCAAACACATGGTTGTTTCACATGGGCTTTAAATGTTTTTAACAAATTAAATCATTTGAAAAAAGCAAAAAACAGAGAAAATTTGGATTAGTGATTCCTGATCTCTCAAGAGGCCACGTCATCATGCTTTGGGATTTCCTTTTAGATATAGATAGATTACACAACTAGAATTACACTTAAATCTTTTAACAGTTTTTACGTCTAAAATTATAAACATCTTAAAGCCTACGTCTAAAATCATATACATCAAATACTGATAAAATTACACAACTAGAATTACACTTAAATTTTTTTAACAGGTTTGATGTCTAAAATTATACTCCCTTCGTCCAAAAATTATTGTTCACAAGAAAAAAAACACACAGTTGAAGAAAACCCCACTTATTACTACTTTATTGGAACAAAATGACAAAACTACCCTTATTACTATCAATTAGTACGTGTGAAACAATTTAAAAACCAAAAGTATATCATGAGTCATTACTTACTTTAAATATACCTGACATTGTACTTCACATGTCACTCAAAGAAGTTGTTTTTTTTTTTTTTTTGCTAATGGTAAATTTTGGAGGTAAAATTTCCCACCAATTTTTTTACTAATGTCTTGTTGAATTTAAGCTCAATTTTCTTTCACTATTTTTTTGCTCCAATTTTTCCACTAAATTAAGGTAATGAAAGGTCAATTAGATCATTAATAAGTGAAATTAATTGCATCTATTTCTACTAAGAGGGTGTTTGGGAGGGCTTATTTGGAGGTGCTTATAACTTATTTCGTACTGGAGAAGCAAATAAGTTAAAATAAAGTGTTTGGATAGTTATTTTTAAAAGCTTCTTATTTCATCCCCTAAAAGCTAATAAGTCATTTTTGAAAAGTCACTTACTACTAACTTATCAAAAACTCCTTATCAAAAATCCTTAAAAACTAATAAGCTAATCCAAACACTTTTTAAAAAACTCATTTTCCACACCACATAAGTTAATAAGTACTTTTGCCAAAAATCATAAGTTGTTTTAAATAAGCCTTCCCAAACACCTTCTAAACTATGGATATTTGCGTTAATTCATTCTCTAAAAAAACTTAAGTAATGCCCATCGTCAAGAAATATATGAATCTCTATTGCAACAAAGTTTTGATGGAGAGTTGAAAAAGGGTTCCATAAGTGATTTAGCTGCACAATACGGTGTTTCTAAGCGCACTATAAGCCGTATTTGGCATTTGGCTAAACTTCAAGCCAACAATGGATCAACAATTGACATATCTTCAAAAATGGCAAAAGTTGTGGGGAGGAAAAGAGTTCAAATAAATTTGAATCAAGTTTCACAAATTTCGTTACGCCGTCGAACAAATATTCGGTCTATTGCAAAATCATTAATTGTTTCAAAATCAACTTTGCATAGACGAATAAAAGAAAGTGCCCTTAGACCACACACAAATGCCATCAAGCCGGATCTTACTCATGCGAATAAAAAATCAAGGTTAGAATTTTGTCTCTCTATGGTTACTCGGTTATCTTTAAGTTCAAATCCTACATTTCATGATATGTTTAACGTCATCCACATTGATGAAAAATGGTTTTACATGACAAAATCATCAAAACGATATTATCTCGTTCCCGGCAAGGATGAACCGTTAAGAACATGTAAAAGCAAAAAAATCATTACAAAAGTTATGTTTCTAGCAGCAGTTGTGTTGGTCCCAATGAGGTGACCTTCAAATAAGGATAGTGTATGGGATTATAGAAGGGGGGGTTGAATATAATCACACAAAATCTCACTTTTAAATTCTTGTTGTATTAACAATATGAATTTACAGATTATTGCGGAAATAGAAAAGACAATAAGTCTAAACTAAACAATCTAAGCTTTCTTTCACTATGCACTAAAGTGAGAAGATGAAGAAAAGAAAGAAGATAGAGGGAATAAGAAAGAAAGGATTAGGGTATTTTTAGGTTGAAGAAGAAGTATGGAGAACATCTCTTCAAGTCCTATTTATACCCAATGCATTAAATGCATGCAGACTCACTTTTGTGTACGTGTCACAATGTAAGTGGTCCTTTGTACTATTTACTATAAACAAATACTCTTTGCATGGTGTGCAAAAGAGGAAGTGTGTAAACAGTTGCCTTGAGGTCTGATAAGTACGGAGGGAACAGTAAAGAGACTGTCCTTATGTACTATTGTGTCAGTAAAGGCGGATAATCCTTTTGTGCATTAGACTAAGACATTACACTAATCCTTCAGGATCAGGATACTGATCAGTGAGTAGAGTCCTGAAACTGATGTTGTTCAGGGTCACTTGTATCCTGATGAATCTTCAGGATGTCATACGATATTGAGTAGTCTGCTATCACTGAGTTCCGTCTTCAGATCACGAGCATGTTGTTCCTGTCATCAGCTAATTCTTCGACGTCGCTGATGGTTCTTTGAGTATGATCTTGATGTCTTCAGGAGGTCTTCACTTCAGTGGACAGGATCAGTAGACTGCAGAACAGACTCGTTCGTCTCCTGATCCTGATCCTGATAATTATAAAAATAAGTTACAGCATAAGTAACATGGAATAACACTGAACAATCTCAGTGATAATTCCTCAAGCTATAACAGAAGTAAAAACCTATTCACTAAGTAAAGATTCAGGATCATTATCATTTTATCAGGTCTTAGGAGAGCTGGATCAACAATCTCCCCCTAAATGATAATGATAAGACAATGGAGAAATTGTCTAAGTCTAGAAAGAAAAAATTTCTAAGTCTAGATGAAACAGTAGGAAATAGAACTCATAAAGGTACATGTCCCATTTACTGTTTTGAGGGATCTTTTTCAGTACTATGATGGAATAAAGTACAATGCACTGAATTGCATTTTCATTAATCTTAATAAGGTTACAAGAGTAAAGAAAATACATAAGTACATGAATGAAGTACTGAAAGGAAATTACAAAAATTCTAACTATCAGAGTCTTCGCTAACTACTTCAGTCTTGACTTGAATTGGAACAGGAGTATCACTGAAGGCGATTCTATGATCGAGGATGGCTCTGACAGTGCGAATGATCTCTTTATTATCTTGGTTTTTCTTATCCTTCTGAGCGATGAAGAGGACTGATACCAAGTGTTCATATGGTGCTTTGTGTAGCTCGCTGAAGCGCTGAAAGCGAAGGTTTTTGGAGTTGTCGCTTACACAAATACCATGAACAGGTTCTCTGATAACTTGTCCTTCAGAGAGAGAGACTCCTGTTGGGAATGAAAGATCAAGCATCGAGAGGTCCAGTGGCTTGATAACAGTCCTGGGCATGCAAGGAGTTGGTCTCCTTGTTGAGGTGCCTGCAGATCTTCGAACTGGAGGTTTTGGCAGATCAGAGGGAGGCTGGAGCAGGACATCAGGTATTTCAGTTGTTCTTCTGATTCGAGCAATAAGTCCATCAATGACTTCTTCTACTTCAGCCCTGTAGTTCTTGTTGGCTTTTGGAAGTAGGCTTCTTATTTCGTTCCACTCTGACAAGTTGTAACGATCTAACTTGTCCAGAGTGTGCTCGACGTCCTTCACTCCTGAGCGTTTGACGCTGAGCCAGGTTTTGCCAGGAACTCCTTTCTTGCCGCGGCTTCGACGAAGATGGATTCCTGTTATTCTGGCACCATGCTTCCTGAGATGAAGTCGGTCTCTGCACCAGTCAAGCTCCTTGTCTGCTACCTCTGTCTCTTCCTCCGTCCTTTTGTTGAAGACCTTCAGAGCAGCCTTCTGTGCAAGAATTGGATCTGCACTTATTTCTTCGTCTTCATCAACGAAGTCAAAAGCAAGCTTCTTTGCAGCTTGAGCAGAGAGGAATGCTTCCTTCTGCTTTCTGTTGTGCTCCTCCTGAGCCTTTATTGCGAGGTCGTACTCCTCCTGTGATAGATAGGCGAACTCGGAGTCCCAAGAGGTACGAAGAGGAATTTTTACTCTTGTACTCTCGAGTCGCTCTATCACGGCGTCTGTTTGGGTGAAATTTTATCATCGAACGATTGAACGAATAGAATCGTAAGATATCTTCCAGGATAATATTCCTGTATTAAGATAAGGTCCTGAAGTAAAGATATAATTACCATCGAACGAAGACAAATGATCATCGAAGATAATCATGCGATTTCATCATCTAATCGTGCGATTGAACTAACGATATACACATTCAAGTTTGCTCTTATTGCAGGAAAGCTTATCCAAGATGACCTCGAAGCATATTCAACACTTATCAAACCTGATATGACCGTTCGAACAAGATACGCTCGTATTAAAGAACTTAGACGTTACGATCGCAAAACCAGCTTCAGTTATATCCGTTGCATTTATGGCTCAATAATGAACGAACGGTTACGATCCAAGCAGCTATAAAAGAGATTCAAGATCCTACACTCAGGGGGACCAATTCCGAGAGAAAAATAGCAATACCAATATTATTCTCTGTATTTACATTCGATAGCGTTCATTTCCTTATTGTAATCGTACGATATAACTGTAACATCGAGGATATCACCCCTTGTTGGTGATCAATAGTGCAACGTCGACTATCCTATTTAGTCGGCCGCAGGTTTTTTTCCTCGACTCAGAGGTTTTTCCTGCGTCATCAATCTTTTTGTCAATTTACTTTTATTTATCGCACGTTTTATCGAACGAGAATTCTTTCTTTTGACGATTCTGCCTCACGACATCTTACGAGAATAACTTAAGTAAATTTTTACACAAACAGTTTGGCGCCCACCGTGGGGCCCGTTTTGAGAAAATCTTGTTCGATAAGGCGTCAGCTTACTAACCTATTTCTTCGAGCTTCTTTGTGAATTAAGTGCAGGAACATGGCAAGCAGTTCTCAAACAACCTTGCAGCAACAATTGGCAGCAGCACAAGAACAAATCCAATGGTTGAATGAGCAGAATTTACAAATGAATGGCGAACTGTCTAGATTGAGAGCATCGAATCCGCAAACTTCTCACATCCCAGTTTCCACTCATCAACCGAGGCCATTCTTCCCTCAAAATCAACCCCATGTTTCCCAACAACCATTTCTCCAGCCACAAATATCACAACCATTTGTCCAGCCACAAGTATCGCAACCTTTCCTCCAACCGCAAGTATCACAGGTTAGCCTACCACCGCCACCTCCAGTCAACAACTCACGTCCTATCTTCCCTCCGTTACCATCAGGTCCTTACCCCGGAGCAACCACGTTCACTTACAACCAACCTCAAACAGGGCCTCGTCCCTTTATACCTATTCCAGAACCTATATCGCACGTTCCCACCGCAGCTACCCCCATCACTCATATTCCAAACTTATCAAACGTTTCAGGAACCTCTAGCAATCCACCACATAATGACATCGTGGATATTCGACTAAAAATGCTAGAAGAACAAAACAAAGCAATGCTCGCATTGTTAACCAAACTTCCTGGAGCTGCCGTACCCATCGAAGTTGAACCTAAAACTGGATTCCAAGCCTCGCCCTATATCGATGAGATTGCTCTCGTTGATATTCCCAAAAAATATAACATCCCAGCTTTCACACCAAAATACTATGGAATCTCTGATCCTGTGGAACACATCGCACAATACAAGCAGCTAGTGTGGACAGTTCCTATTCCAACCCAGTTTCAAGAAATATGCATGTGCAAGGGCTTTGGATCAACACTTACCGGAGCTGCGTTGCAATGGTTAATCAATTTGAAACCCAAGAGCATCGCATCGTGGTCTGAGTTAGTAAACCAGTTTACTCGACAGTTTGCAAGCAGTCGCAAGATGGAGAAACAAACAAGCGATCTCTACTATGTCGTGCAAAAAACAGGTGAAACCATCCGTGAATATTTTAACAGGTTCAATGCAGAGATGATCGAAGTTAAGAACTGCGATGTGCGGACGGCGATCGAAGCATACAAACGTGGATTAGATACATCCTCGGAGTTATACACAGATCTAACGAAGTATCCACCAGAAAACTTCGATGATGTACGAGCTCGTACGTTGGCACACATGAGGATCGAAGATGACGCCATTTTCCGGCGTAAACACTCGAACGATAAGAAAAATCTTGGAGCGCAGAAATATGATTTTAAACCTAAACGAGTAAACAAGATTGATAATTCCCGACGCGATCAGAATAAACGTTCGAACCAAGGTAAAGGTAAAGTAAGATATCCAGATTTGTCAACTTACCATTTTGCAAGTACAACGAAAGATTTGGTGGATTCTCTACGGAACTTGGAAGTTAACGTACGATGGCCCAAAAAACCAGAGAATCCTAGCAAAGACAAAGACCAAACAAAATGGTGCGACTTCCACAGCGATCACGGGCACAATACAGATGATTGTATTAGTTTGAAGAAGGAGATCGCATACCTCAAATCGAACGGACATCTTAAAAACCTTCTAAGCGATGATTCGAAAAGACCAACGTCACCCGTTCCAACGAAGGTTGTAAACTGCATTACAGGTGGATCAGAAGTGTGTGGCCTCACCTATTCTGCGGCAAAAAGGCACGCACGAGAAGGGCCTGAAGGACATCCCATCCCAAATGAATCCAGGACTGCGGAAGAAAAGGAGCTCGATGCAACAAAGATATCGTTCGATATCGAAGATATGTCAGACGCTCATCAGAAACACCATGATGCACTGGTTATTCAGTTAACAATTGGTAACTGTCTAACCAAGAGAGTACTAATCGACGGAGGCAGCTCAGCCAACGTAATATTCGCAGAAACACTCAAGATCATGGGTATTGATCGATCCAACATAGTACGACGAACAACAACACTAATTGGATTCAACGGAGATGCAACTAGTACTCTTGGAGAGATCATACTACCAGTCTTCGCTAAAGGCATAAATAAGCAAACAAAGTTCAACGTCATCGATTGTCCTTCCGCCTACAACGCTATACTTGGAAGACCTTGGATCCACGATATGAAGGCCGTACCATCAACGTATCATCAGAAGATCAAATTCCCATCTCCATGGGGCGTGCAAGAGATAGTCAGTGAAAAGAAAATCGCAAGGGAATTCTACAAGATTACGATGAAGGCCAAACCGCACGATATCTAGCAATTACAGAGCCAGGATGGAGTACGATCATACGATGACCTTCAACTAGAAGAAGTCGTATTGGATCACAAACATCCTGATCGCAAAGTCTTCGTAGGTGCAACTCTAACCCTCGATATAAAAAATAGTATAATTTCTTTTTTGCAGGAACATTCGGATTGTTTTGCGTGGTCACACGAGGATATGGTGGGGATAGATCCTAATATCATATCGCACAAGTTGAACGTGGATCCTACGTTTAAACCCGTTAAGCAAAAAGACGCAAGTTTGCACCAGAACGCAACAAGGTGATCAACGAGGAAGTGGAAAATCTACTCAAAACGGGAAAAATTCGAGAAGTAAAGTATCCAGATTGGCTCGCCAACGTGGTGGTAGTACAAAAGAAGAATGGAAAGTGGCGAGTATGCATCGACTTCACGGACCTAAACAAAGCTTGTCCAAAGGATCCCTTTCCTTTGCCACACATTGATGCAATGGTCGATGCAACAGCGGGGCACGAGTTACTAACGTTCATGGACGCTTATTCCGGATATAACCAGATCCTAATGCATAAAGACGATCAAGAAAAGACTGCGTTTATGACCGATAAGGGCATATACTGTTACAAAGTAATGCCATTTGGGCTCAAGAATGCTGGATCAACGTACCAAAGACTCGTAAACAGGATGTTCAAAGATCACCTCGGACGTACGATGGAAGTATATATCGATGATATGCTCGTAAAATCAGAACGATCACAAGATCACATCCAACATCTAAAACAATCGTTCGATATATTACGAGAATACAAGATGAAACTCAACCCAACCAAGTGCTCTTTCGGAGTGCGTGCGGGAAAGTTTCTTGGATACATGGTTACACGACGAGGGATCGAGGCGAGTCCAGAGCAGATCAAAGCAATCCTGGAAATCCAGTCACCAAGGAATGTAAAAGAGGTACAAAAGTTGACTGGACGAGTAGCGGCCCTGAACAGGTTCATCTCACGATCATCCGATAAGTGTCATTTGTTCTACAACGTGCTTCGAAAGAACAAAGGCTTCGATTGGACAGAGGCACACGAGGAAGCACTACAAAGCTTAAAGAAGTATACGTCCAATCCTCCACTGTTGACGAAACCAATCGAATGAGAAAGCTTGCAATTGTACCTCGCTGTAAGTAACAACGCTGTTAGCGCAGTGCTCGTACGAGAAGGTGACCAACATCAGCAACCTATCTATTATATAAGTAAGTCTTTCCTCGATGCTGAAACAAGGTACACGTCCATGGAAAAGCTCTTACTTGGCCTCGTAACCGCAGCAAAAAAATTAAGGCATTATTTCGAATCGCATCATATAATCGTTGTTACTAACTATCCTCTTAAGATCATACTTCGTAAGCCTGAACTTACAGGACGATTAGCAAAGTGGAGTATTTATCTTAGCAGCTTCGATCTAACGTATCAACCAAGAACAGCGATAAAGTCTCAGGCGTTAGCAGATTTCGTAGCAGAATTCAGTCCTGGGATCGAAGAACCATCGTACGATGAAATCAGTAATGTGATGATTCACGACAACGAACCATGGACCATGCATGTTGGCGGAGCTTCTAACGCACGAGGATCAGGATTGGGAGTAGTCCTGAAATCATCACATGGGGGCAGTATGGTGTATTCGGTACGATGTGAGTTCAAAACCACCAACAACGAAGCAGAGTATGAAGCCTTGATCGCTGGATTGGATATGGCATATAACTTAGGAGCACGATGGCTACATGTACGAAGTGATTCGCTACTAGTTGTAAACCAAATCAATGGCGAATTCCAGGCAAAGGATTCATAGATGATATCGTACCTCAAGATTGCAAAAGATAAGATCGCACGATTCGACAAGTTCTCGATAGAGCAAATCCCAAGAGATCTGAACATGCAAGCCGATGCCTTGGCTAACTTGGGATCCGCATTCAACGAACCAACTTTAGAAAGTGTTCCGATAATACATCTTATGTCACCAACAATCGAAGAAGCTCAAATGATCGAAGAAGACCACGATTGGTCGAATGATATATGGAACTATCTCAAAAACGACCAACTCCCTGAAGACAAATTAGAAGCCCGGAAAGTCAGACTTAAAAGCTCTCGATACACGATCTTCGATGATCAGCTGTATCGAAGGTCCACGACGGGTTTAATCTTACGATGCGTGGTAAACAGGCAACAAATCGATCAAATCCTTCAAGAGATGCACGATGGAGAATGTGGAAACCATTCTGGGGGCAGAAGCCTTGCTAACAGAATCTCGAGGCAAGGATATTATTGGCCTACTCTTCGAGAGGACTCGATAAGGTATGTTCAAAGGTGCGATGCTTGTTAAAGACACTCAGGTACGTCACATCTACCTTCTGAACCCCTACACTCTGTCTTAATCCCATGGCCATTCATGCGATGGGGGATGGACATCGTAGGAAAATTACCACCTGCTCCAGGTCAGAAAGTATTTTTACTTGTTCTTACTGATTATTTCTCTAAATGGATTGAAGCCGCAGCTTTCTCACAGGTTAGGGATAAAGAAGTTATCTCCTTTATCCAAACTAACATTATTTACAGGTTTGGAGTACCATCAGAAATAACGTGCGATAATGGGTCCCAATTTATAAGTGAGAGAACTCGAAAGTTCTGCGATGAACGTGGGATAAAACTCATTACATCGACCCCAAGATATCCACAATCCAACGGCTTGGCTGAATCCAGCAACAAGACCATTATTAATTCTATTCGAAAGAGGTTGAAAGCTGCAAGGGGTCGATGGGTCGAAGAATTACCATCTGTTTTATGGGCAAATCGCACGACACCTAGAACCTCAACTGGACAAACTCCCTTTTCCCTAGTATATGGATGTGAAGCAGTCCTTCCAATCGAATCACAGGTTCCTGTTGCTCGACATCGTACGATTGAACAAAACTCGATAGACTTGTGTTACGATATCGATGCTTTGGAAGAACTAAGAGAGAAAGCCTTTCAAAAGATGGCATCGCAGAAAGCCATGGTTGAACGCTACTTCAATAAAAAGGTGAAAGTCAAGGTATTTCAAGTTGGAGATCATGTCCTGCGACGTGTCTTTCCGAATACACAAGAATCGAACGCTGGAAAACTTTCCATCAAATGGAAGGACCTTACATCATTACCAAGATCGTGGGGAAAGGTGCCTATAAGATTTCAACCATCGAAGGTAATGAAATCCCACGTAGTTGGAATGCAACTCATCTAAAAAGGTACTACTTCTAAAACCCTTTTTATTTTACTATTATTTCATCGAACGATTACTGACTTAGGCATCGGAGCGCCGTTGGTCAATCCAACGGCCACCCCTTAGCCAATTTTTACTCGCAGGTAACGCACGATTATCGCAAGACATCGCACGATTATCGCAGGATATCGCACGACTACCGCAGACATCGCACGATCTATGGCAAAACATCGCCCGATAAAACAACATGCTCAAATTGCATAGAACTTAAAAGATGCAT
This sequence comes from Centaurea solstitialis, assembly GCA_030169165.1. Lineage (NCBI taxonomy): Eukaryota > Viridiplantae > Streptophyta > Magnoliopsida > Asterales > Asteraceae > Centaurea > Centaurea solstitialis. The sequence goes on along the minus strand of CM058042.1, from coordinate 47,242,457 downwards.
CAATTTTAAATCGCAAGAGCGCAAGTCAAAACGCCAGACGCATGATTAACAGAAACGTTTCTAAAATTTTTTAAGTGCCTTAAACTCATGATAAACATCGCAAGCTAAAACGCACGATTAATTAAGGCCTTAAACATAGAATCAGCTAAAACGCACGATTATCTATTCATTAAAAGTACTTAAGACAAAAATAAAGTACTAATTCAACATCGCACGATTGCAAAAAAAAGATAATTTCATTAAAAAGTACTTAAAAGTACTACGATTACATCAAAAGGAATTTAAATTTCAGGGTTGGCCTCTACGCCAACACCTTCTTCTATACTAGCTCCTACGATAGGGGGAGAAACGTCTTCAGCAGCCTTGTCCACGATGACGGATCCAGAGGCATCTTCATTCTTATCCTCCTCCTCGATCATCGTGACTTCGGCCTCTTTGCTCTTCTCAGCACCTTCCTCCTCTTCATCAGCATCCTTGGCGTCATCAGCATCCAGGAGCTCATCAGATCCCATCGCATCGCGGAAAGCCCCCAGCTCACCCTTGGCAGCCTCGATGGTGTACGTGCCACCAATAAATTGGCGTATTAAGGCTGCACGGGCCACCATCCTGGATAACACCATCTCATCTTTGAGATCCAAGATCTCAGATGATAAAGCCTTCTCGCGATCTGCCATCTCCACACGCGATGCAGCCAGTTCTTCCTCCAGTTTGGCGATACGATTATTTGCCACTGTCAGCCTTGCACGTTGTTCTGATCGAACGTGCTCAGCCTCATCCAGTTTAGCTATCAGATCGTCCACGTCAACCCGTTTGGTCTCTAGATCAGCAGCCATCTTCGATGCCTTCTCCTGAGCCTTCTTCGCCTCGTTCACCGCAGCCCTCTCGCTGGACATCTTCATCTTCATGTCTTTTTGAATGGTCTCCAGTCATTGGTGAAGACCAAGACACGCCTGGAAAGCCTGCATAACACAAGATGATTAGAACACATAATTATAATATATCGTAAGATAAAAGTATCGTACGATAGCTTACCATGAAAGAGTATCCAACAGCACCGGCATCGAGCTCCCCAATCCGACGAGTGTCCATGTGGGCCTTCTGCGATGGAAGCAAATATTGTTCGATGGCAGGGAAAAGGTCATCTTGGTTGATGACATCGCCATCCAGAAAGTTTGAGGGTAAAGAAATGTGGATCGACGTCTCACCCTCCTTTCCCTTTGGAGGCTTGGCTGAGGCTCTTTTCTCCTTTGGCATCGTAGGAGACATCGTAGGAGGAGGAGCAGTGTGAATCGGGGTCGCATCGACCACATCATCCGCCTGTCGTACGGCTTCCTTTGATGCAATCGGAGCACCCGAAGAAGACCTTGTCTTCTTAGGTTGTGGATCCATGCCACTTACTCCCTTCTTCTTCTCCAAAGCTCTCTTGGCCGCCGCCATGTTTGCCAACTTCTTCGAAGGTTTCTTTTGGCCTGAAATAAAGCAAAAACACACATTAACATCGTACGATAAAGAAAACGTAAGAAGATGAAAATCATCGTACGATTTACCTTCCATCTCTTCTTCTTCTTCTTCTTCACTTAGCACTTGAACTTCAAGCTCTTCGTCGCTATCCTCCCTTGGGCTTTTTCCCTTCGATCTGGCGTACGATCTTTCTTGAACACCGTACTCCAAGAAGCGATTAACAGCCTCGGTGGATTCCTCGAAAGAAAACTCGATCTCTGCAAAAAGAAACGTACGATAAGGAATTATGCAATCAAAACAAAACAGAATATATAAAACGACCTATACCTAGTGGGTTCCATTCTGGGGCTACCCATCCACCTTCCTCCAAGACCGATGAGGATCGCACGAACGCATATCGGGCCTTCCATCCTCGATCAAATGCTTGAGTACCATGTACTAACATGGCATCACCCCTACCCTTGGGATAAATCCCATACCTATCATAATCAGAGACCTTCACGGTATACGCCGTGAGAAGGTCATCGACGGTGAAAGGGGCTCTACCCCAGTTCTCGGTTACACGTTCGATAACGCTCACAACCCTCCAGAATTGGGGCATGAGCTGTCCAGGAGATAAACTAAATCGTGTCATAAAGGCACGAGATAGAGGACTGTAAGGCCAGATAAACCCAATCTTAAAGGGGTATTCGAACAAGGCAAAGAAGCCTGCCGGAGCATCAGCGGGTCTAACCTCGCCGGGTGATTTGATTACAGCCTCCTTAGGCATCCTAGCAAGTTTCCTAAGGTGGATTAGGTCGATTTCTCCCTGGATTGTACTCTTAACCTCCATAATTTCTCTAAAGCTAAGACGATCTAAACTTCTATGTAATCTATCGAAACGCAGCAAATCGAAATTCCTAGGATTCTTCTCAGCCCTAACTTTCAAACGCATGAACTGAAATTGAAACAAGGGATAGAAAGATACCTTATAGGCGAGTTAAAACTAAATCTTCTTAAAGATTGGAAAGATTCGGTTAGAATGGGATTTGAATTCGAAATTGGAAAATATTTGTGATAATTATGGATAAAATCTTATCTTTATATGAAATTGAACTCTTCCCCAAGAAATTAAGGTCGAATCGAGTATCGACACCTGTCCCTTATAACCGTTGCATTGACAGCTTGCAATTAACCAAGTTAATAACGCCGTTAACGTGAAAACCGGTTCATATTCGACAAAATTGATCATGATAAAATCGATGTGCTAACGATTTGATTTTGTAGATGTAAGATTCAGAAAATCAATAACTTATTTTCTAAATCTTGGGGGCAAACTGTTTGGGTGAAATTTTATCATCGAACGATTGAACGAATAGAATCGTAAGATATCTTCCAGGATAATATTCCTGTATTAAGATAAGGTCCTGAAGTAAAGATATAATTACCATCGAACGAAGACAAATGATCATCGAAGATAATCATGCGATTTTATCATATAATCGTGCGATTGAACTAACGATATACACATTCAAGTTTGCTCTTATTGCAGGAAAGCTTATCCAAGATGACCTCGAAGCATAGTCAACACTTATCAAACCTGATATGACCGTTCGAACAAGATACGCTCGTATTAAAGAACTTAGACGTTACGATCGCAAAACCAGCTTCAGTTATATCCGTTGCATTTATGGCTCAATAATGAACGAACGGTTACGATCCAAGCAGCTATAAAAGAGATTCAAGATCCTACACTCAGGGGGACCAATTCCGAGAGAAAATAGCAATACCAATATTATTCTCTGTATTTACATTCGATAGCGTTCATTTCCTTATTGTAATCGTACGATATAACTGTAACATCGAGGATATCACCCCTTGTTGGTGATCAATAGTGCAACGTCGACTATCCTATTTAGTCGGCCGTAGGTTTTTTCCTCGACTCAGAGGTTTTTCCTGCGTCATCAATCTTTTTGTCAATTTACTTTTATTTATCGCACGTTTTATCGAACGAGAACTCTTTCTTTTGACGATTCTGCCTCACGACATCTTACGAGAATAACTTAAGTAAATTTTTACACAAACAACGTCTAAACGCCCATCCCTGTTGATAGTAGCAGAAGTGTCAGGGTAATTCTCACCTTCAGATCTAGGAGAATTAGAGGGAGGAGATCTGGGGGAAGAAGCAGGGGTAGAGAAGTCATCAGAGATGAATTCATCATCTGATGAAAGGCATATGGTTTCAGGAGGGGCTCGGATTTCAGGGGTTCTGGAGGAGGATGCTTCAGAGTTAAAGCGGGTTGGTTTTGGAGGAATGGATTCATGGTTGAGGGGAGTTACTCTGAATGTCATTCTGCTCAGTTCGGCTCGTGTCTGTTCTGATGGACTGTTCTCCATAAGGCGAACAATTTCATCAGTGACAGAACCAAAGTTCACATCCTGAAATTCAGAGTCTGTTTGGTTTTCAGGTTCAGGGGTTGGTTTAGGAGTAGATTGAGTGTTGGTTCAGGGGTAGGTTGTTTGGGTGGTTGGTAGATAACCATTTGTAGGTTGTTTGTGGGTGAGTCTTCAGAGGAGGTGTCGAGGGTGATGGTTTCAGGGGTAGGTTTATACTTAAGAAGGGTGGAGATGGGTTGGTTATCAGAAGATGAGGGAGAGGATGGTAGGAATAACGTACCAGGTGCACCGGGGTTCTCCCCCTGAGAGTGTGCAGGCCCTGGAGTGGGCGTTGACGCAGGAACCTTCTCGACGAAGAAGTCGTCGTCTTCTTCATCATCATCATCTTCATCCTCATCCTCGTTCGTTCCCCCTTGTTCATTTGTTCTCCAGTTGGTGGAGGGGGAATAAATGGAATGGTCTCGCTGGGGCTGTCTCTCCCCCTCAACAGGTGCCTGAGTCAAGGCGGCTGTTGAAATATACCTCTGAAGGAGAGAGGCCATATCATTTTGCAGCTTGCGAGAGATGAAAGAATAGGAGATCAGGGATTGCAGAATATCCCTGTCTGCGCTGGTGAACGATGGAGGAGGTGGAGGAGCAGAGGTGATGGCGTTGACAGCGTTGGTGAGGCCAGTCACCTGCTCCTGGAGAGCGCGGAGCCCTGCCTCCTGGGCATCCAACCTCTAAACCACTGTTGTTTGGAAAGTGGTGAGAGAGTTGGTGCTGTTGGTGATGGTGGCGGAGAGAGCCGGCAGAGCAGTGGCCTTCAGGTCATCAACAAACGCCTGAAGGGTGTTGGAGGAGGTGGCCACTTGGGAAACCTTGTCGTGGATGGTATCCAGACAAGGAATCGTGAGAGTCACAGCCGTCGGTGGCGGAGTGGCGGCGGCAACAGCAGCAGTGGCAGTGGCGGCGGCGGCTTCAGCGGCAGTCGCAGCGGCCTTGGCTGAGGCAAGCTCCAGCTCCAAAGCCTGGAGACGTGCCTTGTGCGCATCCTCCTGCTGTTGGAGTGCTACGCGGGCCTCTTGTAACTGTCGTTCAGGGGACTGACGACGAAGTTCAGCTGCACTCAGCTGTCGTTCGGAGTCCGTGAAGACGAAATCGTTGAAGGGGTCATCCTGGTGTAGTTGAGGATGCCCTTCAATTGCTGCTCCTAAAGAACCTGTAAAATGAGTAGCTAAGTGAGCACTAGAAGACTCAATAGCTTTCATAGAAGAAGAAACGGCAATAAGTTGCTTAAAAGTATTACCTGAGGCTAGGAGAGTATCAGAACGATTACCCTCCACATTCTCTGAGTGTTCAAGATGAACAACCTCAGGTTCTTGTGGTTGAGGAGCAGGGGTATCTGCAGGTGAAGAAGTTTTAGATAAACGGGAAGGTTTATTAAAAAGTTGAGGCAGGGTAATATAATATTTCTTACCAGCTGGAGCCTTCTTTTTCTTTTGCGCCTTAGACTTGGCGCGTTTTGGCTGGGGAGGAGGAGTAGAGCCAGAGGGAGGAGGGCGCTTCAGGGGCGCCGAAGAAGTAGTTGCAGCTGGGGAAGTCAGTATTGGGTTAGCTACTGACATACCATGCAGATAAAGGGAAGAAGATGGTTTGGATGAGAAGAGAGAAGACATACCTTGAGCAGGAGGAGAGGTGGGTTGCTCTTCTGCCTCTGGTTGTGGTTCAGGGACAACCAGAACGTCAGAGAGAGGAACGTCGTCAGGTTTTGGAGAGACCTGGTCCAGGAACTTTACGCCTAAGGCGTAATTGTTGAAGTTGCCTTCTGTTGGGTAGTTATCACCCATGTGCAGTGCCAGAATGGCAGAGAAGAACCTGGTGTAGGGGACGTTGACCACCCGAGTCCTGTTCTTGATCTTCTTGATCATGTCATCCCAGATGCAGCGAACATAGTCGAACTTGCGATTCTTGATCGCAGAGTAGACCATGTTTTGGATGGCCGTGGGGAATTGCTCTGTGCTCCTCGTCTTCCCTGTCAGACAGAGACCGAACGTGTTCCATATATAATAGAACGTAGCGTTCATCCCTGTCTTGTGGACAGTGGCAGCAGTCTTGACCAGAGGAAGGCCTTCTCTCACAGGCCAGTTGTAGCCTATGGCGTCCAGAAACTCAATGATTCGTCAGAGGAAGGAGGAGGAGGAAATTTCTCCTTCTTTGGGAATTTGAGGACGTTCCTCAGGGTCCCAATGCCGAATGAAATGATGTCGTCCTTGATTTGGAACTTGATCACTTCGTGCATCTTGCCCTTCGAGTTCCTTTCTTGGGCAGCAGTAGCAGTGGACCACAGTTGTAGAAGCAGAGGTTTGTTGGGCGCCGTGTTGAGAGTGAACGCCGTTTTCAGGGGACTATTGAGAAGAAAGTCCCTGGCTGGTTTCAGGTATTCCTTGCTGGCAGGGATGTCAAAAAGGCCAATAAGGTTGTTGGCCTTAAACTGAAGATCGTGCTGGGGAATGACGATGGGCAGGCTTCCAGTAGCCGTTAGCAGAGTGGCGGCCTCAGAGGAGAGCTGAGCGTCAAGAGATGTGGACGTAGTAGCAGCCATCTTGTCAAAAACAAAAATTAACATATGTGGATGATTAAGAATCCAAAATATGCATTTTTCTTCACTTTTCAATGAACACAGAATATGTTCATAAAAGTGGTGAAATCCTTTATACTTGGAATGGATTAGATACCAAAATACACAAAAGGAATGTGTTTTGGTATTAAAGAGAACTTCTATTTTGATGAAGATATATCAAAATAGGAGTTTATGATTGTTCTTAAAAGAAATAAGAAAAATCATTTTAAACAGTTTTAACAAAAAATCTTAGAAGATTTTGGGAAAACTAAGATCAAACGAAGTGATCTTAGGGTTTTTGAAAAAAACGTTTAACAAAATAAGTTGTTTTTGGGGAAGAATGTCAACTTAGATTGTGGAAAGAACAAAGAACATAAAGATACTTACGTTGATCTTGTTAAGAAAGTGGTAAGTGTGTGTTCTTGGTGTTCTTGAGAATGCAGATTCGAGACAATTGCTTTTCTTGCTTTGAATTCTTTGAGAGAGAATAGTGAGCGTAAAGAGTGAAATGGGTTACGAGTGAGGTTTTTATACCTCGTGGTAGGAGAGAGAAAATGGATGAGAGAGAAAAGGGCGGCTAAATTCAAACGTAATGATGAAAGAGGAAGTTCTACGCGCGTTCACGCGCCTGACATACGTCGTGGGGAACAGGAAACGTCCCATTACGTGTCAGTGCAGATGAAAAGTTTGTTTTATTTGAAAAGCTAAAAACCACCTTTTCAGGGGATAATTCCATTTTGATGAAAGAAGTGTTTTCTTGGAATTAGAGTACTTATCAGATAAGTACTGTTTTGGGAAAATCCTCTTATCACATTTAATGCGATAAGGTTTCAGGAGCAGAGGTACTTACCTGAGAATCATCAGTATTCGGATTTTGAACAAAGATTTTGTAAGTACTGAATAGAGTTATCTTCTGATGAGAGTTTTGTTCAGGAGTTGTTAAGGAAAGAGTCCTGAGAATAGTTATTCTATAGGATTTAACAACTGTTTGTCCTGATAAACTTCAATCATCAGGATTTAACATCCCAAGTTCACTGATGAGCATATTGAAACGCGTTACATCCAGTGGTTTGGTAAAGAGGTCAGCAAGCTGATATTCAGTAGGGACAAAATGGAGTTCAATATCAACATTCATCATATGATCCCTGATGAAGTGATATCTCACTTCAATGTGCTTTGTCTTGGAGTGTAAGACAGGATTGTTAGCGATGGCGATCGCTGAAGTGTTGTCACAGTATATAGGAATTTTAGAAAGTTGTATGTCATAGTCCTGAAGTTGATTTCTCAGCCACAGGACTTCAGCACAACAGATTCCTGCTGCAACATATTCAGCTTCAGCAGTTGATGTGGACACAGAATTCTGTTTCTTGCTAGTCCAACTCACCAACTTGCCACCTAGAAGGTGACACCCACCAGTGGTGCTTTTCCTGTCGATCTTACATCCTGCAAAGTCACTATCAGAATACGCTGTTAGATCGAACCCTGAGTCCTTGGAGTACCAAAGACCCAGATTAGGAGTTCCCTTCAGATATCTGAAGATCCGCTTTACAGCGGTCAGATGGGATTCTTTGGGTTCAGCCTGATAACGAGCACATAAGCATGTAGAGTACATGATATCAGGGCGACTAGCTGTGAGATACAGCAGAGAGCCGATCATTCCTCTGTAGAGAGTCACATCAACAGGTTTCCCTTTGGAATCCTTGTCAAGTGATAGAGGAGGAGCCATTGGAGTCTTCATCGGTGTACAGGATGTGAGATCAAATTTCTTTAGCATCTCATGTACATATTTACCTTGATCGATAAAGATTCCCTTTTCAGATTGCTTGATCTGAAGTCCTAAAAAGAATGTTAGTTCACCCATCATAGACATTTTATATTCAGATTTCATGAGCAACTCAAACTTTTCGCAGAGTTTGGGATTGGTGGATCCAAAGATAATGTCATCGACATATATCTGGACAAGAAGGATATGCTTAGGATATTTCTTTAGAAATAAAGTGCTATCGATCTTACCACGAACAAAACCTTTAGAGAGAAGAAAGGTTGAAAGGGTATCATACCAGGCACGAGGAGCCTGTTTTAACCCATAGAGAGCCTTGTTTAACTTGTAGACGTGATCAGGGAACTTAGGATCTACAAAGCCAGGAGGCTGAGCCACATAGACTTCTTCATTAAGTTTTCCATTCAGAAAGGCATTTTTGATGTCCATCTGATAAACCTTGAAGTTCATATGTGCTGTGAAGGCTAGGAAAAGTCGAATTGCTTCGAACCTAGCCACAGGAGCAAAGGTTTCATCGTAATCAATGCCCTCTTCCTGCCTGTATCCCTGAGCCACAAGGCGAGCCTTGTTTCGAATAATTGTACCAATCTCATCAAGTTTATTTCGAAAAATCCACTTGGAACCAATGATAGTACGTTTTCGAGGCCTAGGGACGAGAAGCCAGACATTGTTTCTGATGAACTCTGCTAGCTCTTCCTGCATGGCTGAGACCCAGGCAGGATCACGCAAAGCATCATCTATTTCTTTAGGTTCATTTTCAGAGATGAAATTAACATAAAGACAGACGTTACCAGATTGACGTCGAGTTTTAATGCCAGAGGAAGGATTACCAAGAACTTGATCAATAGGATGATCCTTGGTCCATCGAAGAGCAGGTGGCTGATACACCTGTCCTGAAGTGGAAGCTTCATTTACTGATGGATCAGGGAGAAGATTAGTAGGGGTAGGCTCACTAACAGTGGTTTGAGAGAAGTCTTCATTGTTAGTGGGTTGATCAGGTTCAGTTGGTGTGATTTGGGTAATTGGAGTGGCATTTATCATAGGTGGAGTATGTATTTCAGTGGGTGGTATAGGAGGATCTTCTTCAAAACCATCAGGAAGGTCTTGAGGAGTTGGATCAATAGTGGGAGGTTCAGGGACTTGAAAGAAAGAGTCAGTCCACTGATTTATTTCAGAGTTTTCATGAGGGTGAGGAAAGGTAGGACCCGATTCATCAAATTTGACATGAATCGTTTCCTCTATGGCTTGTCTTCGTTTGTTGAACACACGGTAGGTTTTAGAGATAGAGGAGTATCCAAGGAAGATTCCATCATCAGACTTGGAATCGAACTTTCCAAGGTTATCTTTGTTGTTCAGGATGTAGCATACACAACCAAAGATATGGAGATGTTCGATTGAGGGTTTCCTGTTACGAAAGAGTTCGTAAGGAGTTCTTCTGAAGCGCTTTACTATCAGAGATCTGTTCTGGGTATAGCAAGCTGTGTTGACGGCTTCAGCCCAGAATTGAGTGGCAAGGTTGGCTTTACTCAACATAGATCGTGCAGCTTCAATCAGGGTTCTGTTTCGTCTTTCAGCAACACCATTTTGCTGAGGAGTTCTTAGAGATGAGAAGTTCTGAGAGATACCTTTCTGATCGAAGAAGGTTTCCAGGGTACTGTTTTTGAATTCAGTTCCGTGGTCACTCCTGATTGATCGAACAGTAAGGTTGTTGAGTCTTTCCATCTTCCTGACGAACAGAATGATTTCTTCAGGAGCATCACTCTTGGATCGAAGAAAGAACACCCAAGTATATCTGGAATATTCATCAACGATTACCAGAGTATATTTCTTTCTAGCGATGGATTGGACGTTGACAGGTCCAAAGAGATCCATGTGGAGAAGTTGTAGAGGAGAGCTGATGGAGGAAATCTGCTTGGACTTGAAGCTAGCCCTGGTCTGTTTTCCTTTCTCACAAGCTGAACAAAGAGATACCTTTGTATAGCGAAAGTCAGGAAGACCAACAACTAGGTTGTTGATGCAGAGTTGATTTATCGTCTTGAAGTTGAGATGAGAAAGACGCTTGTGCCAAAGCCAATTTGTATCATAGGAAGCACGAGATACAAAGCAGAAGTTGTCAGTGGAAGTATTCATGTTGATGATGTAGATATCAGCATGTCTCACTCCAGTGAGAATAACTTCCTTACGTCTGTTCTTGACTTTGCACTTCTTCTTTGAGAAGGATACTTTGTGATTCTTATCACACAGTTGACTGATGCTCAGAAGATTATGCATCAGGCCTTCAACATAAGCAACTCTTTTGAACGTAGTTACTCCGTTGGTCAGTGTGCCATACCCTCGGGTTTGGCCTTTACCGTTTCCACCAAAGGTCACAGCAGGACCTCTTTCTTCACGGCAGTTAGAGAGGACAGATTTAGAACCAGTCATATGTCGAGAGCATCCACTGTCCAGATACCAGATGCCCTTATCCTGACTGGGAGAATCAGTCGCTGAGGTGGAAGCTTCAGGAGTCGTGGAAGAAGAAGCTTCAGGAGCCTGAGTAGGAACCTCTTCAAGGACCTCTTCTATCTTAGCCATGAGAGCTAAGGTAGGTTCCTCAATAATGGCCATCAGTGCCACTTGAGTGTCTTCCTCATCAGATGAGTCATCAGAGGAGACATCATCCCAATCGCAGTTGTTGGTCCCAAGTAGGTGACCTTCAAGCAAGGATGGTGTTTGGGATTATAGAAGGGGGGGGTTGAATATAATCACACAATTTTTCACTTTTAAATTCTTGTTATATTAACAATATGAATTTACAGATTGTTGCGGAAATAGAAAAGACAAATAGTCTAAACTAAACAATCTAAGTTCTTTCACTATGCACTAAGTGAGAAGATGTAAGAAGAAAGATAGAGGGGAATAAGAAAGAAAGGACTTGAGTATTTTTTTTGGATGAAGAAGAAGTGTGGAGAAAATCTTCTCCACGTCCAATTTATACTCCATGCATTAAATGCATGCAGACCTACTTTCGTGACGTGTCACGTTGTAGTTGGTATGTTGTACTATTTACTATAAACAAATACTCTTTGCATGGTGTGCAAAAGAGGAAGTGTGTAAACAGTTGCCTTGAGGTCTGATAAGTACGGAGGGAACAGTAAAGAGACTGTCCTTATGTACTTTTGTGTCAGTAAAGGAGGATAATCCTTTGTGCATTAGACTAAGACATTATACTAATCCTTTCAGGGTCAGGATACTGATCAGTGACTAGAGTCCTGAAGCTGGTGCTGTTCAGGGTCACTTGTATCCTGTTGAACCTTCAGGATGTCATACGATATTGAGCAGCCTGCTATCACTGAGTTCCGTCTTCAGATCACGAGCATGCTATTCCTGTCATCAGCTATTTCTTCGACGTCACTGATGGTTCTTTGTGTATGATCTTGATGTCTTCAGGAGGTCTTCACTTCAGTGGATAGGATCAGTCGACTGCAGAACAGACTCGTTCGTCTCCTGATCCTGATTCTGATTACTATAAAAATAAGTTACAGCATAAGTAATATGGAATAACACTGAACAGACTCAGTGATAATTCCTCAAGTTACAACAGAAGTAAAAACCTATTCACTAAGTAAAGATTCAGGATCATTATCATTTCATCAGGTCTTAGGAGAGCTGGATCAACAATCTCCCCCTAAATGATAATGATAAGACAACAGAGAAATTGTCTAAGTCTAGAAAGAAAAAAAATTTCTAAGTCTAGATAAAACAGTAGGGAATAGAACTCATAAAGGTACATGTCCCATTTACTGTTTTGAGGGATCTTTTTCAGTACTATGATGGAATAAAGTACAATGCACTGAATTGCATTTTCATTAATCTCAATCAGGTTACAAGAGTAAAGAAAATACAAGAGTACATAAGTGAAGTACTGAAAGTAAAATTACAGAAAAATATTCTAACTATCAGAGTCTTCGCTAAATTCTTCAGTCTTGACAACGATTGGAACCGGAGTGTTGCTGAAGGCGAGTCGATGATCGAGTATAGCTCTGACAGTGCGAATAATCTCTTTATTATCTTGGTTTTTCTTGTCTCTTTGAGCAGTGAAGAGAACAGAAACCAAGTGTTCATATGGTGCTTTGTGTAGCTCGCTGAAACGCTGAAAGCGTAGTATCTTGGAGTTGTCGCTTACACAAATACCATGAACAGGTTCTCTGATGACTTGTCCTTCAGAGAGAGAGACTCCTAGAGGGAGTGAAAGATCAAGCATCGAGAGGTCCAGTGGTTTGACAACCATCCTGGGCATGCAAGGAGTTGGTCTCCTTGTTGAAGCACCGGCTGATCTTCGAACAGGTGGCTGAGGCAGTGCTGAAGAAGGCTGGAGAAGGTCATCAGGAATTTCCGTTGTCCTTCTGATGCGTGCAATTAGTCCTTCTATGACTTCTACTTCAGCCCGATAGTTCTTGTTGGCTTTAGGAAGTAGGGATCTGATCTCGTTCCACTCTGACAAGTTGTAACGATCTAACTTGTCCAGAGTGTGTTGCACGTCCTTGACTCCAGAGCGTTTGACGGTGATCCATGTTTTTGCTCTCTTGCCGCGAGTTCGGCTAAGATGGATTCCAGAGATAGCAGCACCATGTTTTCTTAGGTGAAGGCGGTCTCTGCACCAGTCAAGCTCTGTGTTAACTTCATCAGACTGAGTTTCAGCATTCCTGTTGAAGACCTTCAGCGCGGCCTTCTGTGCTAGAACAGGGTCAGCACTTATTTCAGCGTCCTCTTCAACAAAATCCGATGCAAGCCTTCGAGCGGCTTGAGCGGAGAGGAAGGCTTCCTTCCGCTTCTTATTATGCTCCTGCTGAGCCTGTACAGCATTGTTGTACTCTTCTTGCGATAGATAGGCGAACTCGGAGTCCCAAGAGGTACGAAGAAGAATTTTTACTCTTGTACTCTCGAGTCGCTCTATCACGGCGTCTAAACGCCCATCCCTGTTGACAATAGCAGAGTTGTCAGGGTAATTCTCACCTTCAGATCTAGGAGAGTTAGAGGGAGGAGATCTGGGAGAAGAAGCAGGGGTAGAGAAGTCATCAGAGATGAATTCATCATCTGATGAGAGGCAAATGGTTTCAGGAGGGGCTCGGATTTCAGGGGTTCTAGAAGAGGATGCTTCAGGATTAAAGCGGGTTGGTCTAGAAGGAATGGTTTCAGGGTTAAGAGGAGTTACTCTGAAAGTCATTCTGCTTAATTCAGCTCTTGTTTGTTCTGATGGACTATTCTCCATGAGGCGAATAATCTCACCAGTGACAGAGCCAAAGTTCACATCCTGAAAGTCAGAGTTTTCTTGGTTTTCAGGTTCAGAGGTTTGTTTAGGAGAAGAATGGGGTGTTGGTTCAGGGGTAGGTTGTTTGGGTGGTTGGTAGACAACCATTTGTAGGTTGTTTATTTGTGACTCTTCAGAGGAAGTGTCAAGGGTGATGGTTTCAGGTGTAGGTTTAGTTTTAAGGAGAGTAGAGATTGGTTGGTTATCAGAAGAAGAGGGAGGGGATGGTAGTAGTAACGTACCAGGTGCACCGGGGTTCTCCCCCTGAGAGTGTGCAGGCCCTGGAGTGGGCGTTGAGGTTGGAACCTTCTCGACGAAGAAATCGTCGTCTTCACCATCATCATCTTCATCATCATCCTCTTCCTCGTTTGTTCCCCCTTGTTCGTTGGTTCTCCAGTTGGTGGAGAGGGAATAAACGGAATGGTCTCTCGGCTGTCTCTCCCCCTCAACAGGTGCCTGTAAGGCAGCTGTTGAAATACTCCGCTGGAGGAGAGAGGCCATATCGGCGTTCAGCTTCCTGTTGATGAAGGAAGATGAGAGGAGAGACTGGAGAAGTTCCCTGTCGGCCGCGGTGAACGATGGCGGCGGAGGAGGAGCAGTGGTCAGCGAGTTCACTGCAGTGGCAAGCTCGGCCACTTTCTCCTGGAGGGCTCGAAGGCCAGTTTCCTGTGCGTCCAACCTCTGCACCACTATTCGTTGGAAGTTGGTGGTGGAGGTGGAGTTGTTGTCGACCGCTGTGGAGAGAGCGGGTAACGCCGTGGTCTTCAGGTCGTCTACGGACGCCTGAAGAGAGGAGGAGGAGGTAGCCACCTGAGATACCTTGTCATGGATGACATCCAGACAGGGTATGGTGATGGTGACACCAGTAGGAGCAGGGGCGGCAGCGGCTGCGGCAGCAGTGGCAGAGGCTGCGGCGGCTTCGGCAGCAGAGGCAGCGGCCTTGGCTGCTGCAAGCTCAAGTTCCAAGGCCTGAAGCTGGGCCTTGTGGGCGTCCTCTTGTTGCTGGAGTGCCGTGCGGACCTCCTGCAATTGCCTTTCAGCGGACTGTCGTCGTAGCTCAGTTGCGCTTAGCTGACGATCGGCATCCGTGAAGATGAAGTCGTTGAAGGGGTCATCCTGATGAAGTTGGGACGACCCTTCAACTGCTGCTCCTAAAGAACCTGTAGACAGAGTAGCTAAGTGAGTACTAGAAGACTCATTAGCTTTCATAAAAGAAGAGACAGTAATAGTTTGCTTAAAAATATTACCTGAGGCTAGGAGGGTATCAGAGCGATTACCCCCCATGTTCTCTGTGTGTTCGAGGTGAACAACCTCAGGTTCTTGTTGGACAGGAGCAGAGATGGAAGCATCTGCAGGTGAAGAAGTTTTAGATAAAGGAGATGGTTTATTAAATATTTGAGGCAGGGTAATATAGTATTTCTTACCAGCTGCTGCCTTCTTTTTCTTTGACGCCTTGGATTTGGCGCGTTTGGGCTGTGGTGGAGGAGAGGAGCCAGAGGGAGGAGGGCGCTTCAGAGGCGCCGAAGAGGTTGCAGCTGGGGAAGTCAGTATTGGGTTAGCTACTGACATAGCATGCAGAGAAGAAGAAGAGGGTGGTTTGGAAGAGAAGAGATAAAACATACCTTGAGCAGGAGCAGAGATAGGTTGTTCCTCTGCGTCTGGTTGTGGTTCAGGGACAACCAGGACTGCAGACAGAGGGATATCATCTGCTTTGGGAGACAGCTGCTCCAGAAACTTTACGCTTAGGGCGTAATTGTTGAAGTTTCCCTCTGTTGGGTAGTTGTCACCCATGTGCAGTGCCAGAACTGCAGAGAAGAACCGGGTGTAGGGGACGTTCAC
Organism: Centaurea solstitialis; assembly: GCA_030169165.1. Taxonomy (NCBI): domain Eukaryota; kingdom Viridiplantae; phylum Streptophyta; class Magnoliopsida; order Asterales; family Asteraceae; genus Centaurea; species Centaurea solstitialis. The sequence continues at coordinate 47,227,109 of CM058042.1, read as the reverse complement.
CACCCTGGTGCGGTTCTTGATTTTCTTGATCAAGTCGTCCCAGATACAGCGGGCATAGTCAAACTTGCGATTTTTGATCGCAGAGTAGACCATGTTCTGTATGACGGTGGGGAATTGTTCTGTGCTCCCCGTCTTCCCTGTCAGACAGAGACCAAACGTGTTCCATATATAATAGAACGTCGCGTTTAGCCCTGTCTTGTAGACAGTGGCAGCAGTCTTTGTCAGAGGTTGGCCTTCACGTACAGGCCATTTGTAGCCGATGTCATCAAGGAACGCGATGACTTCGTCGGATGAAGGAGCAGGAGGAAACGTCTGCTTCTTGGGAAAGTTTAGGACGTTCCTTAGAGTCCCTATGCCAAATGAGATGATGTCGTCCTTGATCTGGAACTTAATCACCTCATGCATCTTGCCCCGTGAGTTCCTCTCCTGGGCAGTGGTAGCAGTGGACCACAGCTGCAGGAGCAGGGGTTTGTTGGGTGCTGGGTTGATGGTAAACGCCGTCTTCAGGGGACATGACAGAAGGAAGTCCCTGGCAGGCTTGAGAAACTCCTTGTTTGTAGGGAGATCAAATATCCCAATCAAGTTGTTGTGTTTGAACTGCAGGTCATGTTGGGGAATGATGATTGGTAGGTTCCCAGTAGCAGTCATTAGCGTCGTTGCCTCAGAGGAGAGCTGGGCGTCCAGGGAAGTAGATGTAGTAGCAGCCATTCTGTTAACACATAAAAACAACATATGTGGATGATTAAGAATCCAAAATATGCATTTTTCTTCACTTTTCAATGAACACAGAATATGTTCATAAAAGTGGTGAAATCCTTTATACTTGGAATGGATTAGATACCAAAATACACAAAAGGAATGTGTTTTGGTATTAAAAAGAAACTTTTATTTTGATGAAAAGATATCAAAATAAGAGTTTATGAATGTTCTTAAAAGAAATAAGAACACCATATAAACTGTTTTAACAAAAATCTTAGAAGATTTTGGAAAAGCTAAGATCAAACGGAGTGATCTTAGGGTTTTTGGAAAAACGATTAACAAAATAAGCTGTTTAGGTGAAGAATGCCAACTTACAATGTAGAAAGAACAAGAGAAAAGAAACACTTACGATGATCTTGTTAAGAAAAGTGGTGAGTGTGTTCTTGGTGTTCTTGAGAGAAAACAGTTCTTGCTTTTTCTTGCTAGAATGCTTGGAGAGAATTTGTGAGCATAAAGAGTGTAAAAGATTACGAGTGAGGTTTTTATACCTCGTGGTAGGAGAGAGAAAATGGATGAGAGAGAAAAGAGCGGCTAAATTCAAACGTAATGATGAATAAAGGAAGTTCTACGCGCGTTCACGCGCCTGACACACGTAGTGGGGAACAGGAAACGTCCCATTACGTGTCAGTGCAGATGAAAAGTTTGTTTTATTTGAAAAGATAAAAAACCGCCTTTTCAGGGGATGATTCCATTTTGGTGAAAGATATGTTTTATTGGAATCAGAGTACTTATCAGATAAGTACTGTTTTGGGAAAATCCTCTTATCACATTTAATGCGATAAGGTTTCAGTAGCAGAGGGAAGAAATACTTACCTGAGAATCATCAGTATTCGGATATTGAACAAAGATTTTGTAAGTACTGAATAGAGTCATCCTCTGATGAGAGTTAATTCAGGAGTTGTTAAAGAAAGAGTCCTGAGAATGATTATTCTATAGGATTTAACAACTGTTTGTCCTGATAAACTTCAATCATCAGGATTTAACATCCCAAGTTCACTGATGAGCATATTAAAACGCGTCACATCCAGTGGTTTGGTAAAGAGGTCAGCAAGCTGATATTCAGTAGGGACAAAATGGAGTTCAATATCACCATTCATCACATGATCCCTGATGAAGTGATATCTCACTTCAATGTGCTTTGTCTTGGAGTGTAAGACAGGATTGTTGGCGATGGCTATCGCTGAAGTATTGTCACAGTAGATAGGAATTTTAGAAAGTTGTATGTCATAGTCCTGAAGTTGATTTCTCAGCCACAGGACTTGAGCACAACAGATTCCTGCTGCAACATATTCAGCTTCAGCAGTTGATGTGGACACAGAGTTCTGCTTTTTGCTAGTCCAGCTCACCAACTTGCCACCTAGTAGGTGACAACCACCAGTGGTGCTTTTCCTGTCAATCTTACATCCTGCAAAGTCACTATCAGAATAAGCTGTTAGATCGAACCCTGAGTCCTTGGAGTACCAAAGACCCAGATTAGGAGTTCCCTTCAGATATCTGAAGATCCGCTTTACAGCGGTCAGATGGGATTCTTTGGGTTCAGCCTGATAACGAGCACAGAGACATGTAGAATACATGATATCAGGGCGGCTAGCTGTGAGATACAGCAGAGAGCCGATCATTCCTCTGTAGAGAGTCACATCGACAGATTTCCCTTTGGAATCCTTGTCAAGTGTCAGAGGAGGAGCCATTGGAGTCTTCATCGGTGTACAAGATGTGAGATCAAATTTCTTCAGCATCTCCTGTACGTATTTACCTTGATTGATGAAAATTCCCTTTTCAGATTGCTTGATCTGAAGTCCTAAAAAGAATGTTAGTTCGCCCATCATAGACATTTTATATTCAGATTTCATGAGCAACTCAAACTTTTCGCAGAGTTTGGGATTTGTGGATCCAAAGATAATGTCATCGACATATATCTGGACAAGAAGGATATGCTTAGGATATTTCTTTAGAAATAAAGTGCTGTCGATCTTTCCACGCACAAAACCTTTAGATAGGAGAAAGGTTGAGAGGGTATCATACCAGGCACGAGGAGCCTGTTTTAACCCATAGAGAGCCTTGTTTAACTTGTAGACGTGATCAGGGAACTTAGGATCTACAAAGCCAGGAGGCTGAGCCACATAGACCTCTTCATTAAGTTTTCCATTCAGAAAGGCATTTTTAATGTCCATCTGATAAACTTTGAAGTTCATATGTGCTGCAAAAGCTAGGAAGAGTCGAATTGCTTCGAGCCTAGCAACAGGAGCAAAGGTTTCATCGTAATCAATGCCTTCTTCCTGCCTGTATCCCTGAGCCACAAGGCGAGCCTTGTTTCGAATAATCGTACCAATCTCATCAAGTTTATTTCGAAAAATCCACTTGGAACCAATGATAGTACGTTTTCGAGGCCTAGGGACGAGAAGCCAGACATTGTTTCTGATGAACTCTGCTAGCTCTTCCTGCATGGCTGAGACCCAGGCAGGATCACGCAAAGCATCATCTATTTCTTTAGGTTCATTTTCAGAGATAAAATTTACATAAAGACAGACGTTACCAGATTGGCGTCGAGTTTTAATGCCAGAGGAGGGATTACCAAGAACTTGATCAATGGGATGATCCTTGGTCCATCGGAGAGCAGGTGGCTGATACACCTGTCCTGAAGTAGAAGCTTCATTAACTGATGGATCAGGGAGAAGATTAGTGGGAGTAGGCTCACTAACAGTGGTTTGAGAAAAGTCTTCACTGTTAGTGGGTTGATCAGGTTCAGAAGGTGTGATTTGGGTAATTGGAGTGGCATTAATCAGAGGTGGAGAGGATGTTTCAGTGGGTGGTATGTGAGGATTTTCTTCAAAACCATCAGGAAGGTCTTGAGGAGATGGATCAGCAATAGGAGGTTCAGGGATTTGAAAGAAAGAATCAGCCCACTGATTGATTTCAGAATTATCATTTGGGTGAGGGAAAGTAGGACCCGATTCATCAAATTTGACATGAATCGTTTCCTCTATGGCTTGTCTTCGTTTGTTGAACACACGGTAGGTTTTAGAAATGGAAGAGTATCCAAGGAAAATTCCATCATCAGACTTAGAATCGAACTTTCCATGGTTATCTTTGTTGTTCAGGATGTAGCAGACACAACCAAAGATATGGAGATGTTCGATAGAGGGTTTCCTGTTACGAAAGAGTTCGTACGGGGTTCTTCTGAAGCGTTTGACTATCAGGGATCGGTTCTGGGTATAACATGCTGTGTTAACAGCTTCTGCCCAGAATTGAGTGGCAAGGTTGGCTTCACTCAACATTGATAGAGCAGCTTCAATCAGGGTTCTGTTTCGTCTTTCAGCAACACCATTTTGCTGAGGAGTTCTCATAGATGAGAAGTTCTGAGAGATACCTTTCTGATCGAAGAAAGTTTCCAGGGTACTGTTTTTGAATTCAGTTCCGTGGTCACTCCTGATTGATCGAACAGTAAGGTTGTTGAGTCTCTCCATCTTCCTGACGAACAGGATGATTTCTTCAGGAGCATCACTCTTGGCACGAAGAAAGAATACCCAAGTGTATCTGGAATATTCATCAACTATTACCAGAGTGTATTTCTTTCCAGCAATGGATTGGACGTTGACTGGTCCAAAGAGATCCATGTGGAGAAGTTGTAGAGGGAGAACTGATGGAGGAAATCTGCTTGGACTTGAAGCTAGCCCTGGTCTGCTTTCCTTTTTCACATGCTGAACAAAGAGACACCTTTGTGTAGCGAAAGTCAGGAAGACCAATGACCAGGTTGTTGATGCAGAGTTGATTCAGCGTCTTGAAGTTGAGATGAGAAAGACGCTTGTGCCAAAGCCAATTTGTATCAGATGAAGCACGAGATACAAAGCAGAAGTTGTCAGTGGAAGTATTCATGTTGATGATGTATATATCAGCATGTCTCACTCCAGTGAGAATCACTTCCTTTCTTTTGTTCTTGACTTTGCATTTTTTTCTTGGAGAAAGAAACTTTGTGATTCTTATCACACAGTTGACTGATGCTCAGAAGATTATGCATCAGGCCTTCAACATAAGCAACTCTTTTGAAAGTAGTTACTCCGTTGGTCAGTGTGCCATACCCTCGGGTTTGGCCTTTACCGTTTCCGCCAAAGGTCACAGCAGGACCTCTTTCTTCACGGTAGTTAGAGAGGACAGATTTCGAACCAGTCATATGTCGAGAGCATCCACTGTCCAAGTACCAGATGCCCTTATCCTGTAAAGATTAAAGTTTAAGTTTTCTTTGGTACCCATAGAACTATGGATCCAGAAGTATCAGTAGGACTGGTTGAGTCAGTGTCAGCCTTTACTGAAGTATCAGTACAGGAGGCTGGAGTCTTGACTGAAGGAACAGTCTTGATAACCTTCTTTCCTTTGACTGATTTCTCAGTCTTGGGAATCTTCTTTACCTTAGCTGATTTTTCAGCTTTGGTAGCATCAGGACACTTACTCGCAATATGGTCATTTAATCCACAGTGATAACATTTGCGATATTGAAAGCGTTTAGTGTGGTCCAGAAAGTTTTTGAACTTTAGGTGAGCAGGACCAGCACCAAGTATGCCTTTAGCATTGGACATTGGAGGAATTGGTTTCTTCTCCTGAGTCTTTTGCTTCAGGTCAATCTTCAGTCTGGGAGCAGGATTTTGAGAGAAAGATTTTGATCCTGAGACTGAAGGACCACCACCCAGGACTTTGTTCTTGGGTTTAGGACTCTTGGTCTTTGAAGGTGTTACAGTCTTAGATTTTTCCTTGACTGTGTTCTTTTTGCTCTTAGGAGCACCTTCAGAGTGTGTGTTAGAAGAAGAAGAAGGGATATTTTCAGAAGCATTAGGAATGGGAATAGAAGAAACAAATTTTCCAAATTTTAGCATGGAACTTTCATACTTAGTTTCTTCATACTTGTATCTATGAGTGAATCCAATACCTCTTTTGCTTTTGTCAGACCTCCCTGAAGCTAATATTTCATCAACTTTTTCAGAGGCGTCACTCCATCCTTTGATGGTGACTTTTTCAGCATTTAATTGAGCAAGGGCTTTTTCTTTGGCAGCAAGAGCCAATTCTCTTTCAATACAGAGAGTTTTGTTTACAGTGACCTGGTCCTTATAATTTTCTTCCAAAATGGTAAGCTGTTTTATTTTTTCTTGACATTCTTTGAGTTGTCCTCTAAGATCAATATTCATTTTTTCAGCAGAGGTTTTACCATTAAGGGCTTTGTAAAGATCGAGAGTGACCAGGTCCAGCTGAGTTAAGCTTTCAAGAGGGATGAGAGGAATAGGTACCTGACTGGAAGAATCAGTCGCAGAGGTGGAAGCTTCAGGAGTTGTGGAAGAAGAAGCTTCAAGATCCTGAGGAGGAATCTCTTCAGGAACCTCTTCTATCTTAGCCATGAGGGCTACGGTAGGTTCCTCAATAATGACCATCAGTGCCACTTGAGTGTCTTCCTCATCAGATGAGTCATCAGAGGAGACATCATCCCAGTCGCAGTCTTCTGCGATTAAACCTTTGCCTTTGCGCTGAGTTTTCATCTTTTTGTATTTTTCTTTCAGGCGCTGGTATTTGGGATTCTTAGAAGAAGATTTAGCAGAGGAGGGAGCAAACTGACTTTTCCTGTACCTGCAATCATTAGCAAAGTGTCCTTTGCCCTGACAATTGTAGCAGATAGCAGTAGCCTTATCGACAGGGTCTGATTTAGGCTTGTCAGTAATAGTAAGATGTTTCTTTTTGTGGAAGTTTCCCTTTTTGGCAAACTTCTTGAAAGATCTGGTTAAAAGAGCAAGAGATTCATTGAATTCAGGATCTTCTGACATGTCAGAGTCAGAAGATTCTAATTCAGTAATAGTTACTGAAGAAGTAGTGGCAACAGTAGGAACTGAGTCAGAGACCAATGCAACAGAGTTGCTTTTGGTGTCTTTAGAGTCTCTTATGAGATTCTTTTTCAGTTTCTTCTGTTGTTCTCGGTTAAGAAGAATACCGTACAGCTCACTTAGTGTGAGTGTCTTTATGTCCTTTGACATAGTTAAGCAGGAGGTGTAAATTTCCCAATGTTCAGGAAGAGCTTCCATGAACTTGGTAACCACCTCAGAGTTAGAGTAGGTAGTACCGATAGTCTTCAGATCAATCAGAAGACAGTTGAATCTCTGATGTAGCTGGGAGAGGGTTTCATCCTTTTGATGAATAAAGCTTTCATACTGTCGAACCAAGACAATCTTTCTTGATTCCATGAGAACAGCAGTACCTTCATATTGAACACTGAGAGTGTCCCAGATCTCTTTAGCAGAGCGAAGGTGACAGACAGAGTGGAATACATCATCAGGGAGTGACATGGCGATGAGAGACCTCGCCTTGGTGTCAATGTTGACCAGGCGTCTGTCTTCATCATTCCAGTCAGTCACAGGCTTTACCAGTTCCCTTTCAGGTAAAGCTGGTTGGTTGCCTGCAGCAGGAATGGCATGAACGGTTTGTGTGGGCACATGTGGTCCATTTTCCAGAAAGTAAGGAATCTGGGGATCAGAACCAGAAAAAAAGAGTTCCATCCTGCTTTTCCAAAGAGAGAAGTTATCTTTGTTAAACCTAGGAGGTTTTCCAGCAGAGCCGGTATCAAAGTAGTTATCCTTAGCTTGAAGAGCCATGAATAAAAGAAGAGAGGATCACAAGATTTTTCTTTAGAGAAGAAAATGAGAGCTTCTATCTGCTCTGATACCACTTGTTGGTCCCAATGAGGTGACCTTCAAGTAAGGATAGTGTATGGGATCATAGAAGGGGGGGTTGAATATAATCACACAAAATCTCACTTTTAAATTCTTGTTGTATTAACAATATGAATTTACAGATTGTTGCGGAAATAGAAAAGACAATAAGTCTAAACTAAACAATCTAAGCTTTCTTTCACTATGCACTAAAGTGAGAAGATGAAGAAAAGAAAGAAGATAGAGGGAATAAGAAAGAAAGGATTAGGGTATTTTTAGGTTGAAGAAGAAGTATGGAGAACATCTCTTCAAGTCCTATTTATACCCAACGCATTAAATGCATGCAGACTCACTTTTGTGTACGTGTCACAATGTAAGTGGTCCTTTGTACTATTTACTATAAACAAATACTCTTTGCATGGTGTGCAAAAGAGGAAGTGTGTAAATAGTTGCCTTGAGGTCTGATAAGTACGGAGGGAACAGTAAAGAGACTGTCCTTATGTACTATTGTGTCAGTAAAGGCGGATAATCCTTTTGTGCATTAGACTAAGACATTACACTAATCCTTCAGGATCAGGATACTGATCAGTGAGTAGAGTCCTGAAACTGATGTTGTTTAGGGTCACTTGTATCCTGATGAATCTTCAGGATGTCATACGATATTGAGCAGCCTGCTATCACTGAGTTCCGTCTTCAGATCATGAGCATGTTGTTCCTGTCATCAGCTAATTCTTCGACGTCGCTGATGGTTCTTTAAGTATGATCTTGATGTCTTCAGGAGGTCTTCACTTCAGTGGACAGGATCAGTAGACTGCAGAACAGACTCGTTCGTCTCCTGATCCTGATCCTGATCCTGATAATTATAAAAATAAGTTACAGCATAAGTAACATGGAATAACACTGAACAATCTCAGTGATAATTCCTCAAGCTATAACAGAAGTAAAAACCTATTCACTAAGTAAAGATTCAGGATCATTATCATTTTATCAGGTCTTAGGAGAGCTGGATCAACAAGTTGCATGACCACGGTTTGATGCCTTTGACAATGAAATTTTTCTGGAAAAATTGGTATCTTCCCACTCAGGGGCGGAACACAGTGAGGGCCAAAGGGGGCCATGGCCCCTGCGGTTTTAAGAATAAATACCATATAATAGAAATAAAGTTTACATAAATGCTGCAGCTGAAGTGGTTATCACCTCCAACCTCCTTGTGAAGTGTCCCTAGTTCGAATCTATGGAATGCTTTTTCTTTTTACTGCACCTTTTTTTCCCTTCAATATTTTACCAAGAATCCTTTTACTCACTTATTTCCCTTCAATAATTTACCAACAATCTTTTCTTCTCATGTGTATATTCATTATATATATTTTTTTATAATACTATATAAAAGTTAATAAATTGATTTCAATTTTAAATAAACAATGTGAAATATCTAAAAATTACATAAAAATTTATGAATTGGTTTAAGTTTTATATAACTAATATGAAATAAACATCTAGATTTTCGTTTTATATTAATCGATCTTTGTTTCTATCTTAAAGTTAGCTAGAAATTCATCGTATATAATAGTAAAAGGGTATATAAACCATTGATATATCTATATTAATTAATGGTATAAAAGTTTTATGTACTAATAATTTCTTTTTTGTTAGAGTATTCTATTAGGTAAAAGGTTTCTATTTTTTTAAAGTTATTAATAGATTATCGTCAAACAAACAAACTAAAAAAAACCATTGAATGTATATTCTATATTTTGGGTCTTTGAATTTTTGTAATATTATTCTTCGGCCCTCGAGGCTATTATGTTCGTGTTCCGCCACTGTTCCCACTTACAAAAATGGAACCCACTAAGCGTTCAAGTAAGAATCGTGTTGCGGGAACATTAGAGACAAAACCTATTTTATCGGTCACTAAAGAGATAACAAGGTCATGGTTGATAGAAAAAGTTCTACCCGCTATTAAAGCTAAATGGTCATCGGACCATACAGGTCCAATATTTATCCAACAAGATAATGCAAAGCCTCATATTGATGTTAATGATAGCGAGTTTGTTAAAGCATCGTCTCAAGATGGGTTTGATATACGACTTTGTTTTCAGCCGCCAAATAGTCCAGATTTAAACATGTTAGACCTTGTGTTTTTTCGAGCAATTCAATCACTTCAAGAGCAAGAAGTTCTTAGTACATTTGACGAATTGGTTTCTGCTGTCCAAACTTCATTTGATAGAATGCAATCTCACGAGCTTAACAATGTTTTTCTAAGTTTACAAACATGCATGAAAGAAATCATAAAGGTTCGAGGTGGCAACAACTATGGAGTACCACATATCGGTAAGGGTAGATTGGAACGTCAAGGTAACTTGCCTATACAAATTGAGTGTGATGAAAATTGTTAGATGAAGTAGTTCCTATCTACCTCAATAAAGAAAGTTGATGAATGTTTCCGTATTCAAGGTTTTGTACGGAAGTTTTTGTATGGAAGTTTTGGGTATGGAAGTTTTTGTAAGAAAGTTAAAATTGGTGCTTACATATGCATGAATTCTAAGTTTTTATTTTTTGTTTTTTTTTCCGGCCAATGATGCGTGAGTTTTATGGGTTCTTTACTTTTTTGTTCCAACAATTTATGACAATAATTAATGGAGCATTGAATTCTATGTAGTAGTCCATAATTATAACCAGGGGTAGTATTGATAATCTTGTTAATTATAACTATCTTTTTTTAGTAGTAGACAATAATTTTGGGACAAACTAAAATAGCATACTAGACAATAAAAATGGGACGGATGGAGTATAAGTTTTAACATATACATCTAGATCCAAAAACATCTCAAAACCTACTTCTAAAATTGTCTACATCTAAAAACTTATAAATTTACACAACTAAAGTTACATTTATAAACAATTTTAACAGTTTTTAACGTCTAAAATTATATAAATTTAAACATATACATCTAGATCCATAAACATTTCAAAACCTATGTCTAAAATTATATACATCAAAAACTCATTAAATTACACAACTAGAATTATCTACATCTAAAATTTTACACAACTAAAATTATACATCAAAAACTCATAAACTCATAAAATTACACATCTAAATCTATAAACATCTAGAATTTTACATCAAAAATTATATACATCAAAAACTCATAAAATTACACATCTAGATCCATGTGCTCTCATTATATACATCAAAAACTTATAAAATTATATACATCAAAATTACACAACTAGAATTTTACACAACTAAAATTATATATATATAAAAAAAGGGTAAATTACACTTCTAGATCCATAAACATCTCATAAAATTACACAACTAAATTTACAACTTACATCTAAAATTAGACACATAAAAATACACTTTACAACCGTAAAAATTCTTATATACACATCTAGAAAACTTACATAATTCGCCATTGATGGTAAAACGATCCAACCACGTGTAATCCCTTGCGTTTGTCTTGATAGTGAGCCGACAAAAACACGTGTGGTTGATATTTGGTCTCGTTGATATTTGGTCCCCACTTTTGAAGTAAAATATAAGAGAAAGAGATTGGAGAGTTTGAAAAATATAGGTAAAAGAGAGATAGAGATGAGAGAGAAATAGTTTGAGAGATATAGAATGAAGAATGAGAGTGAAAGAGATATGTGAAAAATAGAGATAAAGAAAGAGATTGAGAGAGTGTTTGTTGTTAGGGAAAGAGAATGAGAGTGTTTCTTGTTGAGATAGAGAAAGAGGCATCGGTTGAGATAGAGAAAGAGGGTTTGTTGTTAGGGTTTCTTCCACAGCCGGTCAGTAGGGAGTCGCCACATGTCGTTGAAAGTCGCCCCAGGCGACTTCTGCCAGGGCAACTATAGTTCAGGGGCCAAAGTTGTAATTCTTCAAAAGTGTAAAGTTCAGGGACCAAATGCGTAAAAAGTTAAAAGTTGCCCCGAGCGACTTTCCTTGGGGCGACTTCCGTGGTTTTTGCTGGAAAATGACGTCTTTTGGCCAAAAAAGAACGTATTCGATCGGAAAAGCCATAGTCGCCCGGGGCGACTTCCTCTGGGGCGACTTTGATGGTTATTTTGCTGATCGGAGAGAGATTGTGGCTAGGAGATCATTTACCATTTTTGAAATGGTTAGAAAAATCAATTTCTCTTTGTTAAAGATATATTGAAATTAAATTGTTTTTATATTTGTTTTTTATTTTTAAAAAAAGAAGTATCGAATTTAGGAGAGAGAAAGGAACCTTGAAATCTTGAATGAAAGAAAAATAGTCTTTTCATTTTTTTAAAGAGAATGAAATTCGTGTTCTTAAATATTAGAAATAAAATTAATAAAAGTCATTTTATAAATACATTTTTTAAAATTATATTAGTTATGTTTGATAAAACTAGTTGATAAGTTAGATTATGAATAAATTATGTTTAACAAAAACTAGTTTTAAGTATGTAAAATGACCAAAAAAGACATCTATATAAATAATCAATTATAATTATTTTATAATATAATTAAAATAGGGTTAATTACATGGGTATGTATCGAACTTGTCACGTTTTATCATTGTATGTACTCAACTTATAAACTTACCATTGTATGTATCGAACTTTCTAAAGTTGTCATTGTATGTATCCAACTTTATCAAAACCTCAAGTTCGATACACTTTCGTGACAAGTAGAATATATTCAATTATAGGTTTTGATAAAGTTGGATACATACAATGGCAAGTTTAGCAAGTTCGATACATACAATGATAAGTTTATAAGTTGAGTACATACAATGATAAAACGTGACAAGTTCGATACATACCCATGTAATTAACCCATTAAAATAAGAAAAAAATATTTTTTTAACCATTTGAAAAAGGGTTAAGTACATGTGAGTGTATCGAACTTGTCACGTTTTATCATTGTATGTACTCAACTTTAAAACTTACCGATTAATGTACTGGACCTGCTAAAATTGTCATTGTATGTATCCAACTTTATCAAAACCTACCATTTAATGTATCCAACTTGTCACGAAAGTGTATCCAACTTGTCATGAAATACTAAATGACAATTTTAGCAAGTTCGGTACATTATTCGGTAAGTTTTAAAGTTGGGTACATACAATGATAAAACGTGACAAGTTCGATACACTCCCATGTACTTTTTTTTTTTGGAAGGTTCATCTGGACTTTGGCCAGACTACATCCTTGGCAATTTTTACCGAGAGCTAGACATGCTCCCCTGGGATTAATACTCAGTGGCCCCTGGTTGCTCACCCCCCGGATTCGAACTTGGGTGGGTTTTTCCCCAACACCAAGCCTTAACCGGTAGGCTGCCCCATTGGGGTTTACACTCCCATATACTTAACCCTTTGAAAAATACAACTTCATTTTCTAACCATTATCTCTCTCGATTTACCAAAATAACCACACAAGTCGCCTTATAGGAACCCGAACGACTTGTTGAAGTCGCCCCAGAATAACTTCATTTCCGATCCTGGCCAAGAAACACACTCGTCGGCCTAATCTTGGTTGAAGTCGCCCAAGAGGAAGTTGCCCAGGGCGACTTTCATGTTTTTACAGGTTTGGTCCCTCAAGTTTAATGTTTGGAAGAATGGCAAAGTTGGCCCCTCTAGTTAAGTTGCCCCAACGGAAGTCGCCTCGGGTGACTTCGGTGGACACGTGTCGATGTGTGGACGCCCAAGAATGAGACCCTAACCCTAATTTCTTATTAATCAGCCGACACTCTCCTTATTTTTTTCATACTCATTATTTTCGAACTATCCTATCTCTCATTCAAACTATTCTCTTTCTTCCTCATTCAAACTCTCATCTCTGTCACTGTCACTCTGATCTTTATCACTCTCTTCTTTATCACTTTCATCTCTATCACTCTCATCTCAACCTCTTTATGTTCTATATTTACTTCAAAGCGGGGACCAAATATCTACGAGATTCAACCACACGTGTTTTTGTCGGTTCACCATCAAGACAAACGCATGGGGTTTTCTCGTGTCATCTATCTATTTCATCCTAAAATCGGAGTGTTACACGTGGTTGCATCGTTTTACCATTAGTGGCGCGTATAGTAAGTTTTCTAGTTTTTTTACACATAGGTATATATGGTAATAAGAATTTTGTAGATGTGGTTCTTTATATTTTGTACATACGTAAATAAGAATTTTTATGATTGTAAAGTTTATTTTTTAGATGGGTAATTTTATATGTGTAATTTTAGATATGTAATTTTAGATGTAAGTTGTAAGCTTTTTTGTGTAATTTTATGACTCTTTATGAGTTTTTGATGTATAATTTTAGATGTAGTTTTTGAGATGTTTATAATTTTAGATGTATATAATTTTAGACGTAAAAAGTGTTAAAAAGTGTAAGTGTAATTTTTGTTGTGTAATTTTATGAGTTTTTGATGTATATAATTTAGATGTAGGTTTTGAGATATTTATAATTTTAGATGTATATTTTTTAATGTATATAATTTTAGACGTACAAAGTGTTAAAAAAGTTTAAGTGTAGTTTTAGTTGTCTAATTTTTTGATATTTTATATATATATATATATATATAATTTTGGACTATCTTCACCAAAATGTATCCAACTATACCCGTATTCCTATTGTGTGTATCCAACTTTAAAATGTGCTATTGTGTGTACTAAAGTTTCAATTTCGTTTATTGTATGTAGCGTTTTACCTGCTGAACCCTTAGCAGGTCACCAATGCTTACCTGGTTGCCAAGTGGGTGCCATGTAGATGCCATGTGGGATGCCATGTGGAATAGATGAAACCAAGTCATCATCTTCTCCATTGAAACCCAAAATCCTAAATCAAAACCAAAAAACCCTAAACCTTAAATCAGATGAAAACTCTAAATCCTAAATCAAAACCAGATGTCCTAACATCCTCACCACCACAAACGATGTAACCCCGCCGGAGAAGAGGAGGAAAACGAGGTCGCCATTGTGGAGGCGAAATTGTCTCGTCTCCGTTCGGCTCCTCGCCGGAGCGCGTGGCGGCGTCGGATCCTCCATCGAGCTTCTGGAGCTTCTGCAATAAAGCAAAACAAACCCCAGAAAATGGATTTCGAATTCCGACCACTAATTCTGGCGATGTTAATTCCGACGATATTAATTCCGGCGATGATATCATAAAAGATGCGTATCTGCCGGCGATGAAGGATTATAAATTCAATCGTCATCTTCTTCTCCAAATCAAGAACCCTAATTTGAACAAAAACCCTAATGGAGAACCCTAATTTGAACAAAAACCCAAATGAAGAACCCTAATTTTGGAACCCTAACTTTGATGAAGAAGATGATGCCAAGTAGGATGCCACATAGCTATGACCTGATACACATCACCATAAACAAGTTACCAGGTAAAACGTTACATAGAATAAACCGAATTGAAAGTTTAGTACACACAATAACCCATTTTAAAGTTGGATATACACAATAGGAATACGGATATAGTTGGATGCATTTTGGTGAAGATAGTCCTATAATTTTAGATGTAAGTTTTGAGATGTTTATAATTTTAGATGTATATTTTTAAATGTATATAATTTTAGACGTGAAAAGTGTTAAAAAAGTTTAAGTGTAGTTTTAGTTGTGTAATTTTATGAGTTTTTATGATTTTTTGATGTGTATAATTTTAGATGTAGATTTTGAGATGTTTAGAATTGTACATGTATATTTTTAAATGTGTATAATTTTAGATGTAGATTTTAGTTGTGTATTCTTTTCATTCTTAGGATAAAGGGTATAAATATCCTTATGTCTTGTTTTGTAGAAAGTGCTTCATCATTTTCTAATACCAATGACTTGATATTCTCTTTACATACTTTCTCTCTATACTCTCTATATACATTCTTTTTGTGTTTGTGTGATTTCTATATAGATTGAGAAGTTTGATTCATCTTAATGGACTAACAGAAGTGTTAGCACGAGTCGATGAAGAATCTGTGGTTCACACTACTGATTCCGATACTCAAAACATGTTGACCTCTTCGTACATATTATTCTTTGATTTATTTTATAAATAGTATAGATACATGTAAATATCTAAAGAAAAACAAAAAATTGTTTATGTGAAAAGAACCCAAAAAGAGAAAACTGGGTCAAAACTATTTTATGAAGTTAGTTTACTCTTAAGTTATGGATGACATCATTAAATAGGGGAAGATTGTTGGGACATTAATTTGAAGATGTCCTTTCTGCCGATCCAAACTTATTTTTACACTTATAATATTTTTGGGATTCTTTAAATAACTCAGGTAGCTTAAAAAAATCGGTGAATCAAAGACTAGCCGATATCAACTTGACTCCATCTATGAGTGGATCAAGAATGGAGCTCAAGATTTAAACTGAGTTATCAGCCGAACTCTATTGGCAAAACCTTCTACGGATTTGGAAGAAGATCCGCAGACCTCTATGCCGATCTGTAAGGAAAGATTTTTCTTGAAGATTTTTTTTAAAGATTTCCTACAAGACTTCCTTGAAGACCTCTCTGCCATTTAGTAAGGAAAGATTTTCTTGAAGATTTCCTTGAAGATTATTTGAAGACTTTTCATGAAAACTTTATTGAAGATTTTCCTTGAAGATTTCTTTATCTTCCAATCTTTCTACCGATTTCACTAGAGGCAAGATCGGCAGATCTTGTGCCTATTTTGCTAACCTCTATTTTGAAGTCTTTTGTCCTCTTATACGGTGAATGCCTTTATTCCTCATATAAAGACATTGGTTGTCCTTTGATACCCCATATCTTCTATGATAAAGACATTCCTTAACTTGACAGGATCCCTACAACTACAAATAGCACTGTTGGAAGATTTGTTTGCATTAGCTTTACTTATTCATAAAAGGTTGATGCTTTAAAAAGGAGCAATAAGGAACCTTTTTGTCTGCAATTCCAAAAGTGCTTCCTTTTGTTACAAGATGACAAGTGTCACATGCTATCAATGCATGTGGGACTATAAAGAGAAGAGGCCATGCAACACGCAATCTACGCTTTCAGACTTTCTCTCCTTCGGAAGTTGAAATCAACAAAGTTCTTCCAAACCCCAAAGTTCATACTTTTACTTAGTGTTTTAAAGTTGTGTTCTTTATTTTCTCTAAGCGTTTAGATTGTTCAAATAGTGTTAGTTGTTTGATTTCCTCAACAATCTATTTCTAAGTGTACTAAGTGTAAATCTTGTTGATGTTTTTTCAATAAAAGATTTTAAAAAGTATATCTTGATGTTTAACTTTTAAAGTATTGTATTCAACATCCCTTCTACAATACCCTGTAAGTTTCGCCTTTATTTACTTTAGACCTAATAGTTTCATTTCTCGAAGATGGATATTCCTGCTAATAATTATAGTAATGTAAGGCTGCCTGTAGGTTTAGGTTTGATGATAGTTGTCTTTCTAGCGATGGATTGATAGGAATGCCTCTATACTCTTTCTAATTCTAGTGTCTTATTCTTTAATAAATTTTTTATTTGAATTGGGTTAGCTTCCATGTCAGCAACGTAGGGCCAACCAAAGCAATACTAAGCAAGAAAAGCCCTTTCTATCTTCTTAGTCATAGTCAAGCAAGTTTTTGCTTTTGTTAAGGTAAACAATTTTGATCCTACTGTCAATCAATTCATCATACAAAGGCCTAACTCCATCTCACAGCAAATTCCATAGAATTGTGCTGGCCACCTGGAACCAAAAGACTTTCGAACCCATTGAAGATCCTTGTGGCTCCGAATTCTTCCAATCAAGATGATTTCGAATTGGCCAATTCCGGGATCTTTTGCAGCGAAGTCATGTCATCGAATTCTTCAAACTTAGGTCATGTCGATCCTGAATGAAACTAAGCATCATGAGCATAGGAAATCTATACTTGAGTGTTCAACTGGGCGCTAACAGGGTAGGTGAGGAATTACTCTTGATCTTTTCTATTGGGGCCTACAACTTCTCCGAGGTGACTAGCATCCATTTCCACTACGCATTTCTTGAACAAAGAAAACAACTATAGGATTGAATTCGCTTTCCATGAGGAATTGCTCGTCCCATACCTTTTGATTGCCTTATATGTATGGAATCCTTCCATTTTCGGTTCCAACCCCCTCGAATAGATAGGGTAGATAGGACACGGTGAGAAAGGGTTCCCTTGTGAGAGCTACTAAGTTATATTAGAGTTTGTTTCCTTTAGCTAATATCACCTCTTATTTTTAAGGAATTTAAAAAAAAAAATAGGATTTTAAATTAGAACAATTCTGTAAACCAAAACTTACCCTATTCCAAAGAAACCAAAGGGAGGGGATCAGGAGGTTGTACGTAGTGTCTGAAGTGATCGATCAGACCTTCTTCTCCTATTATTTATTTGGAGGTTTTATCTATCTGGTTGTTCTCCATCGATCTCCAAATTAAAGCTGTTGGTTCTCCATCGATCGCAGGTATTCTCATCTCTAATTTCTCAATTCATACCTACCTGTTGCTTGCTGCTTCTCCATCCATTCATGTCTAAACTCTAAACTCATAGATAAATTGCTGCTGCTGCTGCTGCTGCCTTTGCCCTTTCCCTTTCCCTTTCCCTTTCCCTTTCCCTTTCCCTTTCCCTTTCCCTTTCCCTTTGGGCAGGCATATATATGTTAGGTCAAGTTAGATATAATATGTTGGTTGGATGTGCGTTTGATCATAACTCTTTCAACTCATCACTTGTTTTCTGACTATCCAATTTACAGCTTTGTTGTTCCTTAGGGTTATTTAGCTATCTTTTGAACATTTTCCTACCATCACCTATTTAAAGTCTTGAATTGATCAAGTGGAAGAAAGACTTACTTTGATGCTACAATATGCTTGCTTGAACAACACCCTAACCATATCCAAACCTTGCTTCATCCTCAAAAGATTCTTTGTATGGCTTCCAGGATTTCTCACATATTTTTGCAAGGTCGAAACTGACTTCAAAGTCTCACAAAGATCATTCACCTGGTTCACAATGGATCCTTAAAACTAGAAAAAATGAGCTGTGGACAATTTGGACATATTACACCCTCTCCTACTTTCTTCATTTTATAGAAAGTTGTAAGGAATCTATTGGAGCAAAAAGTTGCCTACAATCCCATTTTTTTCTATTTTGAAGAATGTCTTGGAGATGCTAAACACTATATTACTATGATAAGTTATCCAAGAAGTTAACCATTATTTTGTTTATGCTCTAGATAGCCGAGTTGTGCAAGTAAAGTTGGAACAAATAAGCGTCATTGATAGACCTTAGACGAGAAGGGAGAGGACGTGCATCTCTTCTCGATGGATTCAGATACCGGGGATAAGCCTTTGAGAAAGATTTCAGAAGCTTTTAAGGACATCGCTAACTGTATCAACTCTCCAAACACTCAACAATTGGAGCTTGCCCCTTTTTCTCAAGCTTGTTCTCTTGTTTCCCCTCTCTTCCGATGCCTAGGTATTGCATTCAAGTTCGCTGAAATGGACTATGTGGCCAAGGTACTACGCTCACTCATCTACATTTTCTTAAATTCATGAATTGTATTAACCCTCTTTGCTTTAAGTTGTTTAAAATTTTAGTTGTGTGTGAAGATTTGGTCTTTATATGGCTTTGTATATTATGTCCTAAGATGATTGGTTTTGGTTGTGGGCTTTTGACTTTTGTTTTTGTGTAATTCCATTACCAGGTGAATGATCTTTGTGAGACTTCTAAGTCAATTTCGACCTTGCAATTGATGATGGAAAGGGATATTGAAGAAAATTGTGTGAGGAAGCCCGGAAGTCATACAAGGAATCTTTTGAGGGTGAAGCGTGGTTTGGATATGGTTAAAGTGTTGTTCGAGCAGATTCTAGCATCAGAGTAAGTCTTTCTTCCACTTGATCAATTCAAGACTTTTAGAATGGCAATGCTTAGCTTCTTGTTGTTTTGATTATGAAGGCTGCATCATGACTTCAAATTTGGTTATATCTTGTAAATGTTAGTAAAGATATTTGGAAGATCTACCCTAAGCCCTTTGACCTACAACCCCACCTAGATAACATTGAGTTTGGGATACAAGTATTACATAGACGATGTAGGCCGATGTATTTTCAAATTGAAAAGATTTGGTAATTGTCTTATTGGGAGAAGATGCTTTTGCTATAGTCTTACGTGATTGGAAACTTAAAGATACATATTGGTGCTCGCAATAGCAAATGATGACTACATGATGAAGCATGCCTCCAATATAAGGTGATAATAGGAAAAATGGTTCAGAGGATTCGTCACTTGCTTATTGTGTTCTAGACTACTATTGATTTTGGAAAAAGTGGCAAAGTGATGCTAGAAAAATTATAAAGAGGCAGGCAACCAAAAGGTTGGTTCATATACCTTTGGTAAATCAAGTGCTTTAGAAGAATTCGTTGATTTATATAGCCTATCAATAAAATTAATTAGTATCATAACTAGCAGTTGTTGCTACCATCTGAAACGCTCTCTAGTGACCTCCTCTTCCCCTTTTTTCCATTGCCGCCCATGTATGATCTTTGTTTGCCATCATCCAGCCCTTCTTTTTTAGCGTCGGCATAACACCCACAAATCTTTTCATTCCCCATTCAAAAGTTCGTATGTGGCAAGAGGAAACAACAACAAACCTCTTCCCTTCTACTATTGGTTCTTAAAAAAATCTCCTCACTCCATCTCCACCATTTTGTTTGATTTATGTTAATGGTGTTCTCCACAACTTCTCGTTTTCCTTGGGATTATGGAAACATACTATGAATCAGTTAGAAGATTCAAAGAAACTATGCTTTTATAGAGTTCCTATCGGTCATTTGAGAGCTGGGACAATCTTAGCCTTGGATGGACATTAAAGATTGAGGATTATGGTTTATATCGTTAGAAGGAGTTGTGAGTTCTTGTTTAATCCCTAACTGAACTCATGAGGTCGGCAAGACCCAAGTTGAAAGTTAATCTATAAGTTTAGGGAAGAAATCTTTCAATGTTCGGAGTAGTTTGAAATTGAGGAATGAGGACAGATTAGCTCTATGGGTCATAGTTAGGGTATTATAAATTTTGTATACATCTAATGCCCAAGAATGGTTACATGAACAAGAATTAATCCTCAAGAATGTCTGAAAGGAAAATTTTCTTTTGCCATACGTCGTCAAACTTCTTCAACGCCCATTCATTATAAAATGAGCTTTCTCCAAGCACAACCAATCTTCAAGAAGGCATATCTCCTTAATTAGCATAGGGTTGGTTAATCCTCTGGCTTGTTCGAGTTTTGCCTTTTGACAATATATCTATATAGCCAAGGAGTAGGGAGATGTATTGTGTATAACTAGGCTGTTGTATGATTAAACCCGAGTCGACACTCTCTTCTGTTTAGCTGTGGTGTTTTCTCCTTCACCTATCCAAAAGATGGTATTTGTTATTTAGATTCAGGGGCTAGGGTACTCATGTGGGTTACGGATCGAATAATGATGGAACCTAGATTTCATTCCATACCAATAGCTTCACTGTCCAAATCCAACATCCATTTATATAGGTGCGTCGCTATCTAACAACTGCTTCCCTTTCTTTTGAGTATCAAAGGTAGATATCTCCTTTCTATCCAAAGTTTTGAATTTATAAATCATGATAAGGTTAGTGAGATACAAAGCGAATGCATGCTCTAGCCTCTTCTAATATTGACCCATTTGTTGAGGTCTTTACGAGGCCTCTTTTGCTACTGTGCGCCTCTCACTTGTATTTCAGTTACCTCTCTTTCAGTTCTAATCAAATTTTTAATTCTCTTGTCGGATCCCTCTTTTGAACCTCAACCGCCTTTAATGTTGCTGAAGCCTGAATGATCCATCCCTCAATCATCCTCAGACCATGCTGATGAACCCTACCCCGTTCTTCTGAATTAACTTGTATTTGATTCTTGGGATGTATGAGCATCTTTTGAGGACCTGAAGATGAATTCTCGTGTGCAAATCTGCTATTAGAATACGAGTGTGGTGACAGAAGAAGTTGTTTCAGCAATATCAAGTCGCGAAACTTTGTTTATTGGGTTCCAATTTGGATTTTTATGACATTCAGGCTCATTTTCTTGGGAGCATGCATTGTTCAATAAAACCTAAAATGTGTGTTGGTGCCTTGCTGGAAGTCATTCATGTAATTTTGTTTCATGGAAGGTCCACTTTGATAATCTGCTCATTAATCTGATTGCCTGTGGAGCTAGTTTTCATCATTTCGTTTTTTTTTTTTTTTGATATGGTTCACCTGGGTTTGCCCAGACTACATCCTTAGCAATTTTTACTGAGAACTAAAGCATTCTCCCCTGGGATTAATACTCAGTGGCCCCTGGTTGCTCACCCCCGGATTCGAACTTGGGTGGGTTTTCCACCAACACCAAGCCTTAACCGGTAGGCTGCCCCATTGGGGTTATGTTCACAAGTCTTTGTTGTTTGTTTTATATAGTTAAAGTCTCCCTAGCTTTCTCCACAAATGGATTTTATTTTTCTTGGATATTGTTTGGTCTAATATGACCAGAAGATGCATTGCGGACAAGATACTGAGTTGTTCACATTGTGTTTTAGTTAGAAACATTATATTTCATCTTGTGTTAGCTAATAAGCTTTTCATGGTCCCATAGATCTTGATAGTGTTATGCTCGATTTGTGTGTTTGCCAGGGACAATTCCTTAAAGAATCCAGCATCAAAAGCTTATGCACAAGTATTTTCTCCATATCATGGATGGGCTATAAGAAAAGCTGTTGCTGCAGGAATGTATGCACTCCCCACAAAAGCACAGCTGTTGCAAAAGCTTAATGAAGATGGTGAGTATAATTTACCTGCTTTCTATTTAGTTTCTCAGCTAGATAATGCAATCCGATCTGAATGCAATAGCTGTCCAAACTTTGTACTAAGAAACTTACTGGTTAGCGTATTAGCTGTCATGCAAGATCGAAGCATGGTTTTAACGTTTGCTTTATCTGTTATTTTGGTTTTTTTTTTTTTCAGAGCTAGAGCTTAAGGCAATAGGTGGGGCTGCACTAGGTTCAGTGTTATGATTGATGGATTGGAGATTGGAATGATTGATGTTATTTTTGAATGAGTTTAAATTGGGATTGGTAGTCGATGAATGGTCAACACCATTACCCATGTGCCCTAGAATAGGAGTATGTGTTCAGGTTTTTCTTTATTGGACTTCCCATTTGACTGAAGAGCCAAGTTGGTGAACAAAGGAGTAGGGAAGGTTTTTATTACTTTTCTTAGTCAATACTACTATAATCCTCCCTCTTTTTCTTATGGAGAGGTGAAAGATGCGACTGAAATGCTAAGAAAGATGAAAACATGTTAAGTTTTAGGGTACTGGCTAGCATTTATGTGGGAGTCTTTGGGACTTGCCCATTGCATGACTCACTACAATATCTAATTTCCTGTTAGACAAACGGTACGTGAGAAATGGAGGTTAGAGTACCTTGGTTAATGCAAGAATGTATGTAATATATAAAGTTGCAGAAATAATCGAGATCAACCTTATGAGCCACACATCAAACTTGTGTGTATTATTGAGCATATATCATGACTTTTAGAGTAAGGTGTCCGGGAACCAATTTGGTCAACTAGGAGATCAACACATTAAACTTGTGTGTATCGTCGACTCCTAGGTATGTTCTATATGCCTAGGAGTCAACAAGAATGAAGTTATACAGTGAAAGTGGACACCTGCTGCTTGTTTTAACCCATAAAGTGCCTTGTTGATTTTGCATCTGTGAGTAGGGCTTGACGAATCCACAAATCCTAGGTGGTTGAACAGTATACACATTCTCATTAAGAGTTTCATGAAGACCTTATTTACATTTAATTGACAGAGAGGCCAATGTCTAGAGACTAGAAACAAGTGTAAGAATATTTATAATAGTTGTGGGCTTAACAACAAGACTAAATGTCTCATTGGAATCAATACCTTGGTGTCGATGGTAATCCTCAACAACCAACCAAACCTTGTACCTTTTGATAGAACCGCCCGACTTCCATTTTATACAAAAGACCCATTTACAGCCAACTTTGTTCTAAGGACGGTGAAGGT
Organism: Centaurea solstitialis; assembly: GCA_030169165.1. Classification (NCBI taxonomy): domain Eukaryota; kingdom Viridiplantae; phylum Streptophyta; class Magnoliopsida; order Asterales; family Asteraceae; genus Centaurea; species Centaurea solstitialis. Next base: position 47,203,640 of record CM058042.1, on the reverse strand, counting down.
AGCACTCATCGGTAAAGCCAAGTGAAACGAGAACACTCATCAGTAAAGAGAACATAATACTTGAATCAAGTCACAAAAATGGTAGAAGACATCCATACATCACTATGAATTATGTGAAAGGAGCTAGTAGCAAATTGTTTATTAGAAGAAAATGATAACTATGTGATTTACTTACAGCACCATCATGATAATTATTTAAATAAGAGCCCAAAATATTTAAATAAGATAAATGCAGCTGCAATATAAGTCGGTTATGTGGACCACTATTGTGTTAAAAATCGTTCATTAAGTGGTAAATAGCACTGCTAGTTAGGACCATGTTTTACCATCACAATTCTTTCCAGGATCATCGAACCTCTATTGCTCTGCTATGGCTGCGCGATTAAGAGCATAGGCCACATCAACAAGCCTTTTAGAAAAGACTAGCGAGTAGGTTCAGTATGAAAGTTAAATAGAATTTATGAATAGGTGAAACCCCTAGGGTTCCAGAGGAAAATGAGTATATTTTGTTTTTACATTTCTTTATCATAGTTACCCCCTTTAGGGTCTCAATTCCATGAAAATAGTAACACTTTCCGCTTGAGATGTCCCATGAAAATTGCAAATTTTTTTTTTATTTTTCGGAATTCTTATAGTGAATATCACATATCAGCCAACTATTATCATTGAAAACAAGTTGATGGTATTGCTTTAAGTCCACAGGGTTCCTTTATTCGGTCTTATTGGGTATTTTAACATTTGATGAATGGTTAAACAATTTCTGATTGTGCCAATCAATTGTTGCATTTGTCGATCTATGGATTACATTAAATGGTCATTTGTTGTGATTTATAAAGTGAAAAGAATTCTTTATGTAAAGGAATCGTTTATTTTAGGACAGGAGTATATTTTCAGTTTCACAGATTATATAGATTTAACCCTCATTTTCGAAGAGAGAAATGAACAAGAGAAAAGAATAAAGCTAGAAGGAATGTGTTCCTCTTACACATAGATAATGGTAATGGCTCTAGGTTCTTACTTAGGTCTTCCCATAATCTTGTAGTTTATAAACATAAGGAGGCAGAATTAGCTTTTGATGTTATGGATTCCACAACTGCCAAATGCCACTTTACTGTCCTTTGGACTGCATCTTGTGAGTTTTTATCTTTGTTAGTAATAAAATAAATAGTTTGTATGCAGAAGAAAAGAATACAACTTTTTCCCTCCCATCTTCTGTTTTTATTTTCATGACTTCAAATTCTCATAAGTTGGAAGCCTTGAAAAAGTTTTCTCTTTGGCATGCCTGTTTTTAGTTTAGTCTTTCCATTGTTTGTTTTACTTTAGTTTTTTAGTATGGATTAGTAACTGCTCTTTTTGTTACTTACAGAAGTAACTGCAAAGTCTGAGATGCAAAATTACGTTACCGCCTCCACTCTTGTCATTCTGTACATTGACAAGCTTTTCATGTCAAGGGAACTGGGCACGGACTGGTGAATGGTTGATTCGGTTATGATCCCTTTTACTAATCTATTCCAATCCTTGCTTATAATCTCGTGTTATTATTGTATATCTTTCTTACTTTATTGTCATCCAACAATTCTCATGTCGAAATTCGCACATGTGCTTTCATTGCTTACAAAGATTCAATGATCATAAAATCATATTCATTGCTTACAAAGATTCAATGATCATAAAATCATATTCATTGCTTACAAAGGACTCATCGATGGCTAGTCATTGATCCGATAGCATTTTGTTAAATCATTTGGACATAATGGCCATTAATAACGTGTTTGATCTCAATACCACTTGGTAATACTATATTGACGGACTAGACCATAATGGTAAGTATGTCGTACTACTTGCATTGATACGTTATATAATATCATAATGTAACTTGATTACTTTTGGTAGAATATGTAAATTTCATATTCTACGTTGAAGTAATCAGGTTGAAAGTGATTAACGTCTTGAAGACTCTTGAAATCCTGGATTGTTATTGACCATCTTATTAGAAGTTTTCTACATTTTGGATTATAACAAAGGGTTTTTTGTTGTGTTCGTTAGGGGTGGCAATTTTCTCGACAGGACACGAAACGCAATACGAAGATAAACGGGTTTGTGTTGAGTTTTCAGCACTGTCAACTTGCCAACCCGTTTATTTCTTGGGTCGTTTTCAGGTTGGTATACGGGTTTGTGGGTCAACCCGTCAATCCGTCTATCTTTTTAATATTTTCTATACAGCAAAACTTTACTATAACTTTTGAGTTTTACTTTTTCAATATCAATTTAGCACCTAAAATCAGTAACCCGAATTTTACTTGGGTTGCATTTGAAGACTTGAAGTAGATTGTATTTGGCACGTCAACCCGAGAAACCGAAACTGAAAAACCAAGTGGTTTCGTTTCGGTTTTGGTCTTAAAATAATCGAACCGAAACTAGCGGTTAACCGAAACCAAACCGAATAGATGGTATAGACATTTAATTTTTGATTTTATATTATATATTTAATAAATTGATTTTAGAATTTAAACATGATTTTTGAACAAATTAAAGAAACTGACAACTTAAAAAGATAAAAACCGAAGACCGAAACGAACCATTTCAACCATTCGGTTTTAAAACTGAATTGAACCGAAAAAACTGAAAACCGAAAAACAAAAAACCGAACGGCTCGGTTTTCGGTTTGGTTTTGGGTTTTGACCAAAAAACCGAACCGAACCGTGCTTACCTGGGATTACGCTGGTCGTGTTCGGATTGACGGATCACAAATTAGGGTTAAAGATTTCAACAAAAAATAGGTCGTGTTCGAGTTTTCGACCCGTCAACCCAGAAAAAACATAATTGCCACCCCCTATAACCCTATTCTTCCTGTATTGGGTCTTCCAACAAAATAAATGGACTCATGATTGTGTGATAATTCATTGGATCCAACAACTTTACCATACATGTGATGGCTTGCTCCAAATATTATCTCAAGTGGCAATTGATAACTGTCATTTTCCTATGTATACCGACAAGTTTTATCCAAATAAAGCAAGATTTTTACTTAACAAGCTTATGTAGAAAAGAGAAGGGTTTAGTTTAAAAAATATATTCTAACTTTTTATGAAAAGTTATTATATAAACTGTATTTAACAATTTGTCTTTTTAGTGTATCCAAGTTTGTAAAAATTACGTTTTTAAGGTATACAAGTATATCCAATTTGTCACAAAAAAGTATTATATATACATTAAATGATAAATTTTACAAACTTGAATATACTAAATGATAAGTTTCTTATTATAGTACATATAATAATTTTTCGTGACAAATTAGATATATTTTTATAAACTAAACCCAAAAATTAAACTACAAATTTAATAGAAATGCCTTTTTTTTTTCACAAAATAACCAATCATTCGTACTTTAGAAAAAGTGCAAAATGACCCACAAATCTAATCAAATAAATTGATATTGATGTGATAAGTGTAATTGGTTTCTTGAAAAGCTTTGCAATCGTAACAAAGGGATGGGAAGTATTGATACAGATATTCCTTACATTTTATATGCCTATAATTATTAATTCAATTTATATTCATATTTCATTTTTCTTTTATTTTACACATTAATTATGTTAACATATATCATTTAAACATACGTCGGAAACATAGGTTTTTTTCCCACTTATTACATCGTTATAGTCATCTTATCAATATATTTTAAAAAAATGAATATTAAATATTTTATCTTTAGATATTATAAACATGTAATATTAATTTTAATATTTACACTTTATATTCTTATAACTATTTAGTTAATTTATAACTAGAAGAGTACAAAGGGTAAGTATCAAAATTAACTCGTTATATAATTTAGGTTATATTCCTTTATTTTTTATTTTACAACTTTATTGTATTAATATACATGGACCATATATTAACTAATATATATTTAAAAGTACGTTTTCTCCCCGATCCTGCTACTAAGAAAGATTCACTTATTAAAATATACTATAAAGGGAGACGAGAGTTAGAAATCCATATTGGAGTCTGACTATAACAACTGAATTTTGTGTTAAGCTTATTTATTTTTCATTTACTATTACAGAGATGGTGCGATTTGAGAGGTAAATAGGGTCTCAAATAACAAGAGATATGTGCATTTAACTTTTTTTACAAGACTCTAGGTGTAACCCCCTGTTTTCCTAATTCGTGTTTTAACGATGTTAGTGTTATGTTATGTTAACTTATAAGTTATTTATGTGAATTGTAGAACTTTTGGGGCCCAGGAGTCATTCCTCAAAGTAGAAGGTGAGTAAGGTGTTGTATGAAAAGGGGTTAAAACCCTAACTTCCTCTCATTCTTCCTGGAGACGATTTTGAGAGAAAGAAAGAAAGGGGAGTCCAATTTTGGGAGTCAAATTCGAAGGTGGGATATGTCAATTGGTGAAGCAATCGTGAAATTCGTGTATTGTTGGTGATATTGGCAAAAGGTATGAACTTTAATCCTAGTTATTATTGTGTTTTGGGTCATTCATAAATTAGGGTTCATATGGTTGGGGTTATCTAAATTGTTAGTCGATTTGTTAGTGTTTAGATGTTAAATCGTTGTTAAATCGTTGCTTATTGATTGGGGTGCTTCTATAAGCATCAATTGGTTTATTGGTTGTAGAAATTGGTGTTAAAGGTAGAAATTCCAACTTTGGGACGAAATCCCGTCGGAAGTCGATTTTTGGCAATCTGAAGTTGTTTCGCGCCGCGAGGCACTAGCTCGCACCGCGAAGCATATGCTCGTGCCACGAGGCTTCTAGCTTCGAGGGTCTTGTTTCATCATCTTCTCGCGAACGCAAAATTTTGGATCTCGAGTTCGCGAGATCTCTCTATTTAGAATTTCGAACTTTTTCGTAGAGGATTCGTTTGGGATTTTCTGGTTTATACTTCCCTAAGGGATACTAGAACTAGATGTTTCGTGAATTTGGGGAAAATTGGACTCGCGTAACTAGGTCATTTCGATTAAGGGGTCGGGCTATATTTTAGAACCCATTTTTGGTTGAGTTTTGATATGCGTATGCATGTGTATGTGTTATAGGTGTTTAATACCTACTTGTGACTCAAGCGGGAAGTTAGCCGACTTAGCCATCTCAAAAAAAACCTATTGGCCTCCTAACCAAACCCTCTACGACTTTGCACTCCATGGCCACGAGGTTCAGCAAAATCCGGCAAAGGACCCCGCAAAACTCAGCAAAATCCCGTTTTTGCGGAACCATAATTAAAAGAATTTTTTTTTGGAACTTCAGCAAAAGTCAGCAAAATCCACCCCTACTTCAGCAAAATCTTGCAAAAAAGGCCCTTACTTCAGCAAAATTTTGCGGAAGCTAATAAAAGACAAGATACCGGTCAAAAACCCTAGTCAAAACTCTAATTTTTTGAACTTCAGCAAAAGTTAGCAAAATCCACCCCTACTTCAGCAAAATCCCGCAAAAAAAAAACCCCTTACTTCCGCAAAATTTTGCGGAACCTCAAAAAAGACAAGATACCGGTCAAAAACCCTACTCAAAACCCTAATTCTTTGAACTTCAGAAAGATATTGGTTAATGTCCTCAAAATGTTGGTCAACCTCTGCAAAATCTCGCAAAATTTATTTTTGTGGGCTTTAAAAACGTTTGTGAAGTCTCTATTCTCTAAGCCCTCCATTTTTTTATTCTCAATTCTCAATTATCTCAAAGAATTCACAAAAATGAGTTCTGAAATTCATAAAGCCCGGATGTTTGTTTCGTATGGAGGAATGTGGCAACAAATAACGAAGAATGGCGGTTTGTTACCGAAATGCCGGTGCACCGTCTGCTGGTGCCGGTAAATGTTACATATTCGAGGTTTGTTCGTGTTATCGAACGGAAATGCAGTATTGACGCATACGTTTATGTGACAAGAATATCCTACAAGGAAGCTGGCATTAACGGGGTTTATATTTTAAGTTCCCAGGAAGATGTTACTCAATTTTTAGTAAAGGCTGAAAAAGAAGATGATGTGCCAACAATTTATGTTTATAACGATAGTCAGATGTGTAGTGGAGGCAATGTTGAAGGTGTTTCGAACACCGTAGGAGATGAAACTCCTTACATTCCTCAGTTCGATAGCGTCGAAATACCTTCTTCTAATTATTCTCGTGGTGTTGATGACTATAACAATTCGTATGTTCCTGAGACAGAGGTACACGCAGAAGGAGAAGATGAAGTTCCAGAAGAAGATGAAGTAGCAGAAGAAGATGAAGTAGCCGATTTTGATAATTATGTTTTCGATACATCTTATCTTGATGATGAAGAATCAAGAAGAGAGGCTTATTTTTTGAGATCATTTCCTGGGAATGATGATTTTCATGATATGCCTCCCCCCCCCTCCGACAGAAGACGTTTTCAGCACACCCAACCAACCTATTCCTTACAACCGTTGTGGAAGAGTTAAAGCGGATTAGGTGTTCCATTCGAAACCAGAAATGACACTCGCACTCGGCTTGAAGTTTCTTGAAGAGGGTTTTGAGTTTAAAACCGTAAGATCCACCAAGCGCAGATACGAGGTAGTGTGCGTGTACAAAAACTGTAATTGGCGTATTTATGCCACCTCTATCGGAGACTCAAAGATGTTTCAAGTATAGAAGTTGAATGACGTTCACATCTGCTCAAGGACGCAGATGCATCCTGCTCACCGTCAAGCAACCAGAAGAGTTTTGGCACATCTCCTGCTTGACAAAACTGGCGATATTAGTAGGACCATTCGTGAATGCGACATTGTAAGAGATATTAAATCGCGGTATAAAATCGATATCTCGTACTGGCAAGCTTGGCGTGCGAAATGGAGAGCTATATTTCTGATCGAGGGTAACCCAGCCGAATCATTTACCCGAATTCCCCAATACTTTTACAATGTGAAACTTCGAAATCCTGATATGGTGACTGATGTTACGACAGACGTCACTGGACGCTTTGCGACCTGTTTCTTTGCCCTTGGATGCGCGGTATGCATAATATTGTTTATATATATGTTTTCTGCAACTATATAGCATAAACCCCTTATATTTTGTTGTAATCAACCTAATATTGCAGATTCAAACGTTTAGATCGGGTTTGCTACGTAAGGTCCTTATAGTCGACTGTGCTCATTTGAAGGGGGATTACTTGGGTATAATGTTCTTAGCTGTTGCTATGGACGCAAATAACCAAGTTGTCCCTATTTCTATTGGAGTGGCAAAGTCTGAGAGCGGAGAGTCGTGTACTTACTTTTTCCAGATGCTGAGAAGGTGTATCGGGGAAATGGCGGGTTTGGTTTTCATGACCAATAGATCTGGACCACTACGCCAAGCAATTAACACCGTGTACCCGACAGCGCATCATGCATATTGCTGTTGGCACCTGTATATGAATATAAAGGCAAAGGACGCTAGTACTGAATATAATAAAAAAATCTTTTGGCAGACCTGCAAAGCTTATACGAGATACGAATTTGATCTTCATATGTGTGCGTTACGAGCTGCAGTACCCGGCGCTTCATTGCTGGACAGGGTCAACCCAAACAGGTGGTCAAGAGCGCACTTTCCTGGAGTACGCTACAACATCTTGTCCTCGAATAGTGTAGAGTGCATGAATGCACATTCACGTTTTGCTCGGAGAGGCGCAATTGTGGGGCTTATGGAATACTTTCGTGGTTTTCAACAAGAATGGTATTCCAAACGTCGTGATTTAGCAGGTTATTATAGTGATACCTCTTTAATTAAATAAATACGTTTTTTTAATGCTAACAAACTAATTACGTTATTGTGTAGAACTCCTGACCAATCCCCTCACCCCTTGGGCGGAATTGAGGGTTCAAATAAGAGCCGTTAAGTCCGCATCATGGATTGCACGTGATATTGGGTATGGTGAGTTTGAAGTGCAGGATGGGATACAGAGATGCCATAGTCAATTACTTCAATAAAACTTGCACATGCAATAAATGACAACTTTCTGGGTTACCTTGTGGGCATGCCATTGCCGTTGTAGCCAAGCACAATTTGACCGACTGCAGTCAATTGGCGTTTCCTTATTTCACCGTGGATAACCTTAAGGCAACGTACGCTTCGGTCATATATCCGGTTGGCCCTCCACAAGCATGGAGTACTCCAGATGAGCCACTTATGACCGTTCATCCACCGGTAATGAAAATTAAACCTGGACCCAAGAGTAAGCATAAGCGTATTCCATCACGTGGTGAGGGAAGCAGTGTTCAAAGATGTAGTCGGTGTCAACAACCCAGACATACTCGCAACCAGTGCACAGAAAGTTTACCTAGTCAAAGACCATCTGAATGGACCCAACAAATGGATGACAGTTTACCTAGTCAAAGACCATCCGGTAGCCGACAAGGTGAAGCAACAACGACCCAACAAACGGACGATGAAGGCAGACGTTATAATTTTGATCTGAATGACGATTTGAACATTGATCTTAACTATTAAGCAATCTCTTTATGTTATGTTTATTAGGGCATGTAATTTTTAATCAACTATTAGTATTTTGTTTAACAAGACCAATAGTTAAATGATTCTATTGAAAACATAACATAGTGGGACACACATTTTTTCGAAACAAAAACAAAAACAAAAACAAAAACAAAAACAACAACAAAAACAACAACAACAACAATAGATACAGTGCGTCTACAATAACATAAAGAGGTTAAATTGATTCCCCTAGTTATCATTTGGATAAAGATCTTTAATGGAACGAATCCATTCTTCGTGTTCCTTGATTTTTTGTTGCATCTTAGGATACAACACGACATAATCATTTGCGCGTTTTTCGTCAAGACGAATTTCTTTTTGAAGTTGTTTCACAGTCTTCTTCTTGTCTTCAACCTCCCTTTCAATGTTATTTTGTGCGGCCCGGTTACGTGCCATTTTTGTGTTATCTCCTCGATCGCTGCTTCTCTTTTTGCTATTTCCCTGCGATGTGTCGCAGGCATTATTTGAGTAGAAGGAGGGTTTCCTTGAGATGAAGAAGGGTTTCCTTGAGAAGGAGGAGGGTTTTTTTGACTGTAGTCTGCATATGATGGCCAGTTGAAATCCATTGTTGAAATTGCAGCTAGAGAAGAAAGCCAATCAATCTAAGAAGTAGGGAAGAAATGTATGAGAGTTGTGAGTTTTAAGTTAATGGGATACCCCCAATTTATAGCCACTTGTGGGTTTTATGGTTTATTCAGTCTTTACATTTCAGGCTTTTTCAGACGAATCATACAGCCTTTTTCAGACGAATCATACAGCCTTTACGAATCATACAGCCTTTTTCAGATGAATCATACAGCCTTTTCAGACGAATCAATAATGCCTTTTCAGACGAATCATTATTACCACTTACTGAGTATGTCTAATTAATATTTATAATTACTATTAACCTTACAGCTAATAAAAGCCATATAGCTAATAAAAGCAATACTGAAATGTTAGCTTTCATTTAATGAAAATGGTTATTCGAAGACAAAATTTAAAATTCACACACCCACAGATATATATATATATATATATATGAAAATTGTACGTGTAATAAATACATAAATTTTAAATCAATCGTAACTAAAATTCATACACGTCGAATCACCCCCTTACTATACAAAACTCCCGACATAAAACTCCTACCTCTCATTGCCTCACCAATAGGATCACGTGTGTTACGGATAGCCTTCTTTTTAGATAGGTCATGCATGAATTTGCATATCCATACACCACAATCTCCAAGTATGCCTTGTTGTTGTGGAATGTTGGTCTTAATGTGCCAACTATAAAATTCAACTCTATTCTTGCGATGGTCGTCGATGCCATTTAATATACTTTGTAGGTGAATCTTAAACATGATAATTATTTTTTCCACCTCGTCCTTTAATGTCGGCACCTGAAAACTATCATATATATCCATCTCCATCTTATCTAAGTCTAAATCTTCGAGAAACCAGTATCTCCCTGGGATGCAGAATGGAATGAATACCTAGCCACCAAAATGTAAATAAAGTTATCGCGTTTAAAATGTAAATAAAAATCGGATAAAAATTGTCATACCCATAAAAAAACTTTCATACCCGATTCAGGGTCGACCATGATGGACCATCTTCCGATCCATCACAAAAACATATGACACTTCTGGCGGATTTTTGACCCTGGATCCAAAAATCAAATGCAGTACCCATGATATACCAGTCACATCCGCTCGGTCGACCATCATTGGTGACATTTATCCATGCATCAATGTGCTATAAACATAAAATAATTTGTTACATCTATATATATTAAAACAATTCCAAATCGAAACTAATTTACTAACCGATTCAAGTAAGTAGCCTTCTTGTTCTTTTCCCAACAAAATACCCCACCAAGAAGCATCCACCTCCTGCAAGTAGCATGAAATGCGCATCGGCTCCATTTTACCACAATCGTATAATCGTGCCACCGCCTCCACGTATTCATGAATCATCTTCTTGTTGTCTTCACCCTTCAGTCTCCCCCTTTGTCGTTTTGGTTGAGGAGTGGTATCGGGTAATGGGGTGAATGGAGGTAAATGGGCCGCCCCCGGTTTCCGTTCGCGTGACCCTTTTTCGCACGGGTGGTTGCTCAACGGGAGTCCTGAAGCCTGAATGGGTGGCGGCCTGCATAATAATTAATGATACATCAATAATAATACAATATATTCAAAACAAATAGCACATACAATTATAAAAATGTTGTGGAGAAACGTCTGTGACATATATAATACCTCTTCAACCATATGGGGTGATCCGGCGGGGCTCTCCAACAAATAAGCATTTTCAAACGAGTCATCCTCACCGGTAGTCACCTATATAAAAATGGATAATGCTTAATAAGTTATAATTAACAAAATTATGTTTAACAAATATAAATAACAATTCTTTACCGGTGGTACGTATGAAGTACTGGGAATCCGAGTCGACGTCATTCGCTCGGCCGAAGTCTCGAATGGCCTGAACGCTGACTGAGAAGGATCGCCCTGCATTTTCATAGTATTTATAAATCAATAATTATAATTAAATAATTTAAAATGTAAGATGCATAATAAGTAATACGTTGTCATATAACAAAATCATGTTTAACAAATATAAATAACAATTCTTTACCGATGGTACGTATGAAGTACTAGGCATCCCAGTCGACGTCATTCGCTCGGCCAAAGTCTCGAATGGCCTGAACGCTGACTGAGAAGGATCGCCCTGCATTTTCATAGTATTTATAAATCAATAATTATAATTAAATAACTTAAAATGTGAGATGCATAATAAGTAATACGTTGTCATATAAAAAAATCATGTTTAACAAATATAAATAACAAAATTCTTTAGGTGGTACGTATGAAAAATTGGGCATCCCAGTCGACGTCATTCGCTCGGCAGAAGTCTCGAATGGCCTGAACGCTGACTGAGAAGGATCGCCCTGCATTTTCATAGTATTTATAAATCAATAATTATAATTAAATAATTTAAAATGTGAGATGCATAATAAGTAATACGTTGTCATATAACAAAATCATGTTTAACAAATATAAATAACAATTCTTTACCGGTGGTACGTATGAAAAATTGGGCATCCCAGTCGACGTCATACGCTCGGCCGAAGTCTCGAATGGCCTGAACGCTGAATGAGAAGGATCGCCCTGCATTTTCATAGTATTTATAAATCATTATATCATTATATTGACTAAAATTATATAATTACACAAAAAATTACCGTATCAGATGTGTAAGCTGGGGGAAAAAACACGCCCCCGACATGTCCGGTGCGGCTACGACAGCGTCGTACAAGGAGGCATGGGTCAAAAATGGATCTACACCTTGTTGGCCACCACCGCGATGATGGATCTACATGCACAAAAAAATGATAAAAAATTAGATTTTGAAATAATAACAACTTTAATAACAACAACTTATATGCATACCGTCATATTCTTAAAACGTTCGTCCATATAATCCATGCGCTTCCAAATAGCCAAGTTCTCAGTAGTGCGATAATGATTCTGACGCTCTAAGTTAGCACACCGACGCTTCATGTTATTATACCCATCCCTCATTTCAATATACCAACTTCTCATTTCAGTATACTCATGGGGCAAATCAGCGGGTAACTGGTACCCCTGACCGTGAGGGGGACCATCCGCATCGACCATCCGTCTACCCGTCTCCCGGAAATACGCATGGCTTTGTATATACCATTCCTGGGAGACCTAGTAATCGTTCGCCGTAAGACGACGTGGTAGATGCTGTTCATATATTAAAATTATCAATAAACATTATAAATACAACTAATAAGCACTAAAAATTATTTAACGGCTAAGTTAGAAAGAAACTTACATGTTGATCCGAAGTATATGATCCTTTATCAGGCTACCCTTCTTCCTACCCCAACGAACTCCCCTAGGCCTCCAATCGTGCCGAGAGAAATATGAGGTCGCATAGGGAAAGGTCTCCAAAATCCATACCTAAGATTAAACGACATAAACCATATAACCATATCTAAGACCATATATAACCATATAACAATACTTTAAACCATATAACACATTATTTATTCTAAGACCATATAACCATATAAACCATATCAACCATATAAACCATATAAGAATATAAATTTATAACCATATATAACCATATAAACCATATCAACCGTATAAACCATATCAGCCATATATAAACCATATAACGATACTTTAAACCATATAACTAGGGGTGTAAACGAGTCAAGCTTTTTTCGAGTAACTCGAGCTCGAACTCGAGCTTGGCTCGTTCGAGTCGAACTTTATCGAGTTCGAGCTCGAGCTCAAGCCCAAAAAACGAGCTCGAATATTTAACGAGTTCGAGCTCGAGCTTTTAAGAGTTCAGCTCGAGTTCTTATCGAGCTTTTCGAGCCTTGTATAGTATATACATATGTATTCTTATTATATATATTATGTATATATAAGGGCCATATATCAAAATAACCTCAATATGTATCTTTCGAGTTTTTCGAGCCGAGCTCGAGCTATAACCTAAATAACCTATTTTTTCTATAATTTCGAGCTTTTCGAGCCGAGCTCGAGCTATAATGTACCTTTTACGAGTCGAGCTCGAGCTTGAAGTATGAAAGCTCGTCGAGCTATCGAGTCGAACTCGAGCTTAACATAAAATCTCGAGCCGAGCTCGAGCCCTGTCGAGCTCGAGCTCGGCTCGACTCGTTTACACCCCTACATATAACACATTATTTATTCTACGATGATATATAACCATATAAACCATATAAGAATATTCTAAAGTAAAACCATATAAAAGTTCTAACACATTATTTATTCTAAGACCATATAACCATATAAACCACATTATTTATTATAAGTAAAAACCATATAAACGTTCTAACAATATAAATCATATAACCGACACATGGATACAAAAAAGTAATGTATTATACAAGTAAAGTCACTAACCTTAAATGGATACAAAAAACCTATCAACGTGAGTGCAGCTTTCTTTTTACTGGCACGTTTAATGATCGCACCTTTCATTTGTTTATATGTGTAATCCCAAATGTGGGATCCCCAAAGAAAGTTGTTCCAGGCAGCCAAGTCCCCTACAAGATTAATCAACAAATCGGGAACTTTAACGTTCGACGCATAACCCAAAAACATTCCGCACACCAATGCCAACAAGATGATTCGAATTGCCTCATCATCGCTATATTCGCCTTTTGGTGCTTGCCAAAGATCACTCACCCAACCAACCATATATCTAGTATCAATAGGTTTTTCCTTAGCTCTTTCCCCTTCAGCTAGTCATTTTGCAAGGGGACCCCCTTTAGTTTTACACACATCAGGGATATGCCCAAACCGGAATCCCGTGATCAAACAGAACTCCTCTCGGCCATATCGATGTATGTGGCCACATACATCGTAAAACATATCATGCTCTCCACCATCTTCACGTTGAACCTCACACTCTAGGAACATGAGAACCAACATTGGATCGATGGTCTCATCGACAAGAGATAACCACGGCGCGAAACATGTTTGCCTCAACATGTTTAGCCTTGTCTCACTCGCTCTTTCGTTTATCTCCCGTATGAGTGTTAAACAAGACTTCGAAGTCAACGAGGCTTTGTAAATCGTGGATCTTGTATAAAAAGATAATATAAATAAATCAGACATTTATATAAATAACGTCAACAATTACACCCCTAAATAAATCACTCTAAAACCCTAACTTCCATTACAACAATTACACATTAAATAAATCACACATTTATCCTAAAACTTATATAATTAACTCTAAAATAGAAATTCCCGTTAAAACCATAATTTCCGTTAAAACTTGCGACTTCCGTTAAAACTTAATAAATCACTCTAAAACCCTAATGAACACATGTAATACATGAATAAATCACATGTAATGCATAAAACCATTAAAACCTCATGAACACATATACTGCATAAAACCACATGTACCCTAGACCACATTGGGCCCAGACTAATCCTAGGCAATTTTGGGCCCAGACTAATCCTCGGCAATTTTGGGCTCGAACTCAGGTTCAGCACTATGTAGTGCCCAAACCTTACCACTAGGCTAACACTCCTTTGGTTATAATACATAAAATCTTATTCAAGTGTATCATACAGTATCAATTCAAATGTATCAATTCTCATTCTCATTATCAATTCTCATCCAAATGTATCATTCAAATTTGAAATGTATGTATGTATATGTATCATGTGGTATGTATATGTATGTGAAACTCGAGAAGTTAAGAAAACCAACCTCTTTATCCATGTTTAAACGTGTGGAAAGTTTTGTAGCACGTGATTCGTTCGTCGATACCCGCATGTGAGATAGAACGACAAGGAGAGACAAGAGGGAGATTTCAAGATTTTTTTAATGGGGGTGGGGGGGGGGACCAACGTCATCTTCAAACAGGGAAGAGAGGGGAGACCGATTTCAAATTTTTTAGGGTTTTGTGGTTTGGGCGGTGGGGTCGTTGGACTCATTTAATATTTGCGAGATTTTGCGGAACTGGGCCTCCTTTTTGCGGGATTTTGCGGACTGAGAAGGGATTTTGCGGAAGTTGGCCTCTAATTTGCGGAAGTTATTATTTTTTTAATTTTTTTTCTTTTTATTGAGGTTCCGCAAAAACGGGATTTTGCGGGGTTTTGCGGGGTTTTGCGGGGTCCTTTGCGGGATTTTGCTGAAACTCGTGGGGCCATGGAGTGCAAAATTGTAGAGGGTTTGGTTAGGAGGCCAATAGGTTTTTTTGAGATGGCTAAGTTGGCTAATTTCCCGAATCAAGCTCGTGAAACTGTGACGTTGTGACAGGTGAGTACATTAACCCTCTATGTGTAGCTATATATGCTAATTGCGCGTATACGTGTTGTGGATTATATGAGACTGACATGTATTTTTGGACGTACCCATTGTAGTGGTGGTGGCCACCGTGGGTTTCGGTGGTGTGGTAGCCTGATACCAGAGGCTACGGTCCTTGATGGTAGAGAGCCGTAAGGACATTTATGTGTTGCATGACCAGTTCTTAATTGTGTATGTGATTATGTGATATGTGGTGTATATGTAGTGTGATTTGTGCTCACCAAGCGTAAAGCTTAACCCATGGTGGTTTACTCTTTAGTTGTAGGTTCTTCCGACAAGGATAAAAAAAAGGACCTGCTTGATGCTCCGACGTGGACAAGGCTCAGCTCAGTTCTTTGGAGAAAACGTTATTTTATAATTGAGACATACAATGGTTTTTGGTTGGGTGAAACCTATAATCTGGTTTTGATTGGACTTCATCGAGGAGCTACTTTGAATCAAATATGTTGGCTTTTATTTTATAATAAAATTTTAAACTTTTACCTTTTTGCAATATTTCCGCTGTTAAGGTTACTTTGGTCGAGTTTTGTTAGAAATTTTCGTTAAATGTTGTAAATTGGAAACGAGTAGGGCTATACGGATTCGAATAAACTGCACCATTATAATTCTTTCGTTAATACATTTAAAATGAGCCAAATATTAAATATTTTTATTTCATCATATTATAGTAAATTACGATTTTAGTCCCTCTGGTTTGTTATAAATTTTTGATTTTCGTTCCTGTGGTTTAGGAATTTCCATATTCGTTTCTATGTTTTGTGATTTATTGTTAATTTCATCCCTGAAATAATTTCTACCTTTAAAGTACAAGACACTAAACTAGTAAAGAATTTTAAAATACCAGAACCAAAACCACAATAAGTTATAAATCATAAGGATGAAAATAGTAATAAACTATAAACCATAAAGATAAAAACCATAATTTCAAAACCATAAAGATAAAAACCATAATTTACTCATCATATTATTATACAACATAAATTTTATAAAATTATTTTTAATAGCACTTATGATTTATACCCTTATACTTATTTATTTAATGTATTCAAAAACATTGTAGATGTATTTTTGATGGTAGACATGTTTGTATTTGTGCTGTATTTCAAGCTGAGGGTGTGAAGTTGTAATTTTGTAAAGTTTAGGGATTAAAAGTGTATATACTTCAAGTGGTATACATAACTGAAACAATTCAATGTGTTGCTTTCTATTGAATTATAAGAGCCTATATATACATATTACAAGCCTTCGTATCAAAGTTAAAAATCCTAACTAATTAGGAGAATATTAAGGAGATATTATCTAGGCTATAGGTGATATACATTCCATACAAAAGCTACAACAATATCTTCTATATTCTATCAAATATATTCTATAATCTATCATACCCCCGCAGTCGAAGCGGGAGGAGGATGAACGCTGAGACTGGCTCGAAAATCATCAAAAAGAAGCCGCGGAAGACCTTTGGTGAATATATCAGCGATTTGGTGTCGAGAGGGAATGTGTAAGACACGCACTTGACCGCGAGCAACTTTCTCACGTACAAAATGAATGTCCATCTCAATATGCTTTGTGCGTTGGTGCTGCACAAGATTACCGGAGAGATATATAGCACTTACATTGTCACAATAAACAATTGTAGCTTTGGCAACGGGACAATGTAACTCGAGAAGGAGATTCCGAAGCCAGCAAGATTCAGAGACAACATTAGCAACGCCACGGTATTCAGCTTCGGCACTGGATCGAGAGAGGGTGGTTGTCTTTTAGAAGACCAAGATAAAAGATTGTCGCCAAGGAAAACACAGTACCCACTTGTGGAATGACGTGTGTCTGGACAACCACCCCAATCCGCATCAGTGTACGAAATGAGGCTCGTGAGGGATGTCCGGTAGAGATGTAAACCATAATCAATGGTACCTTGAAACAATTCAATGTGTTGCTTTCTATTGAATTAGAAGAGCCTATATATACATATTACAAGCCTTCGTATCAATGGTACCTAGAAACAATTCAATGTGTTTCGAAAAAAAAGAAGAGACAGGTGGTTTAAGGATTTTAGCAGAGAAAGAAAAATCGCTCTGATACCATGAAACAATTCAACGTGTTGCTTTCTATTGAATTAGAAAAGCCTATATATACATATTACAAGCCTTCGTATCAAAGGTAAAAATCCTAACTAATTAGGAGAATATTAAGGAGATATTCTCTAGGCTATAGGTGATATACATTCCATACAAAAGCTACAACAATATCTTCTATATTCTATCAAATATATTCTATAATCTATCAATAACTTATAGTGGGAAAAGAAAATAAAAGAAAATATATGTTTGTAAAACCCAAACGAGAACCCGATTAAATCCATATCCAACATGATTCGAAATCTGAAATCCTTCACACCCGATTTTGATTTTCAAAGGCTACATTTCATATCTAAAACTTGATTACAAATCCAACTAATAATGTATATTGCTAATGTTTATCTTGCAAGCTATGATTTTATAATGTAGACTTGGTCATAGTTTTGTTGATCCATAGATTGTTGTTTTTTGTTTTTATTAATTTTCATTTAGATTAACTATTTGTAAAAAAAAAAGGAACACTAAACGTTTAACATTTAGTAAGAATGGGTATGAGGTCAACACCAAACCTCACCCCTCCCAGTTCTATTACATTGCCCCTAAAAACATCACTAACAATCACACTCCTCTCATCTGCTATCTCTACCTCTAAGGGTTCATCTAATCTATCCTTTACAACACAAAAACCTTTACAAAAAGATAGAGATACAAATGATTTGCTAGCACCAGTATCAAACAAAACTAAAGCGGGTTTCGAATTAACAAAAAATATACCTGTCACCATGTCGTGCTCGGGTTTTTCAGCTGACGGCCGAAGAAGCAAAGGTGGAGCCTGACGGCATTTGTTATAAGCAAGGTTATCAAACTCGCGAGTTTGATCGTAGGCTCGTACGAGCCTACGAGCCTAGCCCACGAAAACTAGCCTACTCGTAAATAGGCTCGTTCAGATGTAGACTCGCATAGGCTCGTAAGATCGACTCGTAGGATCGTAGGCTCGGCTCGCTAGCCGATCCTATGATTTAAATGACATTTTAAAAAAAAATTCTAAACTTACCCCCCTCATGTATAGAAAACCTTTTAGTTTTAGCATTAAACCTTTATGTTGTTAGGGAAAGAAATTGAACCACATAAAAAAAAAAACTTCAAACCCGCTTCTCAATTCTCAGAATTCGCCTCCCAGACCTCGCCACTCGCTCTCTGCCCAAACCTTCGCTATGTTATTTAAGTATTGTTAAGACTTAAGAGTTAAGACTTAAGATTATGTTAATTTGAAATATGGATGTATGTTATTTTGACGTTTGAATGTTGAAATATGGATGTATGTTTTTGAAATTTGAAGTAAGATTTTACAAAAATTTATACTCACTTGTAGTAGGATCTTACGATCCCGATCCCGAGCTTACGATCCGATCTTGCAAAGACAAAAACGATCATAGGTAGGATCCCGATCTTAACAACCTTGGTTATAAGTACGGGAAATCGGGCCACATGAGCCGTGATTGCAAGGCTCCGGCCAAGCTATGCTTCAACTGT
Organism: Centaurea solstitialis; assembly: GCA_030169165.1. Lineage (NCBI taxonomy): Eukaryota > Viridiplantae > Streptophyta > Magnoliopsida > Asterales > Asteraceae > Centaurea > Centaurea solstitialis. The sequence goes on along the minus strand of CM058042.1, from coordinate 47,184,661 downwards.
TACCAGCCAGGTCACTTTGCTCAAAAGTGCCTGACTGCAGCGGGGTCTACTCAGTTATCGGGATCGATGCCGGTTAAGGCGATCGGGGTGAGTTCGGCCAAGAAGACGGAGATCCCCAAGAGTCGTGCTCGGGTTTTTCAGCTGACGGCCGAAGAATCAAAGGTGGAGCCTGACGTGGTGACAGGTATATTTTCTGTTAATTCCAAACCCGCTCTAGTTTTGTTTGATACTGGTGCTAGCAAATCATTTGTATCTCTATCTTTTTGTAAAAGTTTTTCTGTTGTAAATGGTAGATTAGATGAACCCTTAGAGGTAGAGATAGCATATAAGAGGAGTGTGATTGTTAGTGATGTTTTTAGGGGCAATGTAATAGAACTGGAAGGGGTGAGGTTTCGTGTTGACCTCATACCCATTCCCATTTAATAAGACTTAATCATTCATCTTCTGTCCAATCCAGTACTATCAAGTCTTATTAAACGTTTAACAATTGTTTTGTCCTGTCACGTCCTATCTACACATCAAGCACACATCTGATTGATAAACCGGTTTGAGCATCTCTATTTTGGACAAAGACGCTTGGGAAGGAGAGTTTCATGTAATCTTGCATCCTAATAACAAGTTAAATATGACGAAAAGAGGATCTATAGCGTGTTTTAGCAACAAACAGGGATTTCTTTTAATCACAAGCTGATTAATGGATTCTATCAAGAACTTTAGCAGAGATTCATGTTAACACGACGAAAAGGCGTTCAAAATGCATCAAACCATCCATATAATACAAGTGATGATGCCTTTCTTTCAGACCCCCTCTTTACCTACTCTAAAATTAATTATACATACATAATCTGAATCTTTCTTAACAATAAAACATTACTCTTTTAACGTTGTCTTTGAGGGCAGGCAACGGTCTTACACCACCACACTCACGACTTCCCTTTCTTCCTTGACCAACAATGCTGCCATTTTCCTGCACTTCTGGTTCCACATAAAACCTCGCCCGAAAAGCAGCCAAATGAGCATAATATGCCGGTGGAACTGCATCAACATAATCATTTCAGCAATCCAGCAACTCCTTAACATTCGTTCGTTCTAAGTCACCCGTCTCCAAACCCCATTTTCTCTTCCTGCCCCTACCAATCAACACCTGACACATCGTTACTTTATTTCATGCATCTTTCTTATTTTCTCTCTCTTCAATAAAGTGATGATGTGTCAGGAATTGATTGGTGGACATGGATGGAGTTTGGGGGGATATGTATTGGGAATAGCGTTATAGCAATACCATATAAAGTTTTAGTTTAACAACGTACCAACAGATACTGAACGTGTACACCTGGCGTACGTATAACAGAGGTTGTTTGTCAATGACTGAATTCCATCTGCGGTGAAATTGTTCTCGTCCCACAGAACATGGTAATGAGCAGGTCGACTCGTCCCCTGAGTGTCATGCGTTACATTATTAAATAATTCAAAAAAGTAACCTTGTTTTTGCGATTATATTTTTTGCATTTTTGCAACAAATATGGTTTATTTGCAACAAAAAAAATCACGTAGAATGTTTCAAACGGTTAATTACTCTGAAAATGAAAGAAATGGGCTTAGACGTTTTACCTGAATACCAGCATGGCTGCAGAGATAGAAATCAAATTCTGTCGGATGACAAATTTTGGTATCGACAACGGTACCTAAAGATGCAAACGATAAAAAGAAAATAAAAATTGTAAGAGGACATTCACTATTTTCAAAGCTTACTTGGATATAGCGTATATGATGTTGTAGTTTACCTGGCAAAATATTTCCACTCTTGTCCGTGGTGTTCCGATCCCTGTGATTGTTTGCAAACAGTCGAGTGTGATGGCGTTTTTGAACGACAACAAAAGTGACAGGTGGTTGATAATTTGGTTCTAGAGATGCACAGGCCTGTGATAAAAACCAGTTAGGACCAGAACAGAATATTGGCACTTCTAGAAGGTAAGCACAAAATGCATCTAAAAGCAACAAAATTTGCATGTGTTTCTATTTAGTGAAACAATTTTTTTTTTCAAAGTTCAAAATTTTCTTTTTTACCCATTTTAACCGGTAACCTGTTGATCTTGAACATGTGACGTCATGGATGTCAGTTATCGTCCACTTAACCGCGAATATTTTCGTAAACAGGTATCCATGCCGTTAAATGTTACAACAATAACATATTACCGGCCAAAACGGGTACAAAATAGGAAATATAAGAAAAAACCGTTACAACGATTGAGAAAAAGAACTGTTGGTCACTAAGTAGAAACTAAACCAAACTTCGTTGCATTTTGATTCATTTTTCCCGTAGAAAAGTACAAACACCAACCTTACGAATAGCATCTAATTCGTAGAGCAAGACTTGATAAAATTGTCCTTCACTCACACCATCCCTGTTTAACACAAGTGCTCACCCGGTCAGACATGATGGTCTTTATCAACAATATTATCGTTCCATTTGATTTGCTTTATTTGTGAATTTTGGTGGATGTAAAGGTGATGGAGTATCACAATGAATACAAAGAGACGCATTTCTTAACCTGTAAAATATGATCCTTTGGGGCTTCTGCCCAGTTGCCTTTCGGAAAGAAACCAGAAGATCCCTGCGAGGTTTACATAAATCAAATTTAAAACAAATGCAACAAATAACCAACCGGTGAAACTGAAAAGCTTATGGCAAGTGAGAATTTTTTAGCATAAAACTGTGTTGATACCTTATCATGCCGCCACTGACAGTTCCACGAACAGGATCTTGCCAAGTTTTGTACAAGTCTTGAATAAGCTCCTGTCTATGAGCTTGAGCACAAACCAATCCGGCATATTTTGTGACTTCTGGCCAATCTTGGGAAGCTACTACCTACAGTGGAATCAGATGGTGTCTTTTTTAAGAATTCTATAACTCAATTATGGTGCTCAACAGAGAAAGTTCAAAATTCAAACATACAGCAGCTATTGAGGGGCTCGAGTCTTCTCCGTTTTCTGGGTGAGTGACATCTGCTCCAAATATAATGGTTGGTATGTCGCTCACTAATGGTATTCTGCAACTTATAGCATCCATAAGAACAGTGTTTCTGCCACCCATCTGCATCACAGATATTAAGAGGTCTGAAATCTGAAGTCTAAATTCACGTCTGAAAAATAAGAGGTGGATGGTGCACCTCTTAAAATTTCAGAGGACGGTGGGAGGTTTTCAAGGCCTTTCCTTAAAAATGAAACAAACAGTCTCAAGTCTGCAAACCTCTTAATTTTCAGACTTAAGAGGTTTTAATAGTTAACTTCTAAAACAAACAGCCCCTAAGTCATTTCTTTGACAAATATTTGTAGAAACACAAATGCACAAACAACCATCATTCTTGCAAACTACGAATTTGTTTTTGCATTTTCTTTAGAACGATAGAGTGTTTGTATAGAAATGATATGTACCTTAACATTGATCTTCAAGGAGACATTAGCCAAGTATTGCTTGCTAATCTTGAATACGTATTTTGTAAGACAGCATTGAGATATTAAGCCGAGATCCGTTTCACATATTCGCTTTATATCACCTTAAATAGAAATTCAGATCACAGTTACAGAATAAAACCTCAATTCACTAATCACTCATATAAATAAGTACATACCATATAAGGAGCCGTTATTATCTGGCAAAATAATTAATAGAAGCTCCAGTTCGTTTCCTTTTAGCCTGTTCATTGATATATGATAGACATGTCTTAATGCTTTCTCAACATGCTCAGGCTTTGCTGAATAAATTGGTATCACCGGATCAGGATTGAATTCCTGTGGATCACATAACAACTTGTAAACGCCACCGACCACCTCTAATCTGAGAATACTTGAATTTAAAAGCAAACTCATTAAGTAATTTTTATAGATCAACACCAAATAGTTTACACTGCAGCAGTTCTTATGCGGTTTGATGTAAACTACAAATTTGGCTAAAGATTCTTTAACACATAATAGATTCTAAAGACGGGAATATTTAGCACTAATTAGTTGAGGAGTTAGCTAAGTTATCTAACAAAGTGATTGGTTTATGTATAACTTGCAGGTCAATGCTAGGTCAAGTGTGACTTTAGAATGTCTATAATAGAAGTGTGAATAATCTGAGAACAAATTATGAAGTTTTCTCCACTTGCTTTTTTACATCAAATCCAAGATCTTTCAACATGAGCTAAAACAGAGGAAATGAGGTTTTTTTTCTCTATTTTAGCACCAAAAGATTCTCTATCTTGTTCTCTTAGAGTAGAGGAAACTCCAAGTTTATAAAGAATTCTCTACAACTTGATGTGTGGATAGATAAACTAATTTTATATTCACTCCCACCAATGAAATTGGATTAATTATTACTTTCTATAAATTCTTTTTACAAAGTGTATACGGATGATAAATTTATAGAGTATTTTAATAATAATTATTCATTATTTTCTTTCTATTTAACTTTAAGTATTATAAAAAGAAAAAGCAAAGTGTAGATGAGACAAGGAGATACCATGCCAGATTCTTGGCACATTTGAGCCAATTCATTACAGAATCCACGAACAATGCTTTCTTTGACACTCCGAGAGAAGTTTATGCATGCCCACCGGTTAACAGTCATCCCGTTAATCACTTTCTGGCAAAGTTAAGAAGGGGAATGATGAACAATTACAACACAAGTATGGAAACAAATGTACATGAAGATTAAAGGCTTTACCAAAAACAAGGTTATGCTAGTGACCCAATTTCATGAATTTGAATCATTGCTAAAATAGTCTTTAAAATACTATAATCACCATGGTATGGATTTTAACTTTATCTTGACTAAAGGTAAAAAGCTTTATGAAGAGTGACACTACCTTGTTCATCATGTTCCACTGACCAACTTGGGGCAGGCAATCCTTTTCCTTCCCGTTATCATGATATTTTAGCTGCATATAAGCATTTGTTTAGAGAATGACTATGTATAAAAAAACAAAAAAGAATCCTAAGAACCATGCACCTGTTAAATAAAAATAAATTAGTGTCAGGGCAATCTTATTCTTACCCAAGGAGCAGGGAGAACTCTTGCCTCTACGGATGCCAACTTTTCACTGATTTTGATACCAAATTCATTTGCATATGGATCTTGGTTGTATGAATTCTGGTGAACTGTCTGTATTCAAAGAAGCACGAAGAAGCTTAATCCATTACAAAGAATATTACGGAAGGTTCACAGATAAAGGAAGAGTAACAAATTTATAATAAGAAAAAGCTACGTTAAAGAATGGAAAAGATGCTAATTTTAAAATATAACTTCAGAGTTCAGACCTAAAGTTGTTTTTGTCATTGTGGAGCATATGTAAGCTTTAATTTATCCACCAAATTAAATTTAACAAAGCGCGATCAAATATCCTACTTGGTTTTTTTTTTTTTTTTTTTTTTTTTTTTTTTTTTTTTGCATTTTCACAAGATCAATCATTTACTTTAAACAAAAAAGTAAACATGATGATTCAAAAATCGATGTATTAAAATTTAAAAAGGTTACCTGCATAATATCATTTTCACGATCTCTGGGTCTCTGGCAGGTAACTTTTAATAGAGCAGTAATTTGTTTCTCATTCAACCTTTTTGTGTATCTTTGCCCTTCAACAATCTTGCAGGCCTGGCCAACAACGGAATCAGAAGTAAATTTTAGTGTAGTCTAAGTTAAGTATACCAGCAGAATCATTCAGACTTGCATCAAGTAATCTCGACCTCCATTGGTAAATAGTTGGCTTTCCTTTGGTTTCCTACTTGAAGGCAGGGGAGATGAGTTAGCTGAATGGTAAAGCCATACATTTCTTGAAAGTACTCAACAACAGACTTCATGTTTGCATTATCATCAACGGGGAATCTGTTTTAAAATCAAAAGTTAATTCACAACTCTTCAAAAGATGCATAACCAAAGAACACTTCATTATTCATCAAAAAAAAAAAAAAAAGATTTACACTAATTCTCTTGTGGGCTGTGATGTTAATCCAGAAACCCGATATTTTCTTCGTACATTCCCTCTGTGAGTCACTTCAACTTTCACTCCTCTAAGAGCCTTCTTTATCTACAAGAATTTATTTATATAATTATATCATATACGAATATTAACAACCATAAGAATCATTAGTCTTGAATCTTGATTACCAATAATAAACAAAAGGGAATAATACCTTTACATGGTCTGAATCAGACAACGGCCTTGATAACACATCTTTACCAAGAAGCTGGGCTACAAAATCGATTACTGGGAGGGCCTCAATAAAAGCCGCTGAAGCCATATCTATACAGTTAAAAGTTAACTACTATCATCAATAATGCTGTAACAATATAAAAACTAAAAATATGAGAATACAGCTTGACTATGATGGTTGAAGAATTTTCACCAATATTTAAAGATAAGCCCATCTGAGTAGGTCGAATACTTTGGTAGAATCCACACCATGACTCCAGGCCTTCTCCAAGCTGTTGTGGTTTCCGAATATTAGGAGAAAAGAAGGATTTTCCAACAGGACAATACCTATAGACAATACGGTAAAAAGTAAGTAACAAGTCAAAAGGCAGTCTGCAAACCAAACCTCATCCTTCTGAAAGTATCACCTTTTTGTTGATAGCTCTCTCAACACTATGTCTAAGATTTGAAGGGCTTCTTGTGGACCATCTGCTCGCTTACCGGCTAGAAATTGGCCTAAATGATGCAAATTTGCTCGTCCTGCAAATCTAATCACCACTTTGTACTCCCTCTCTCTTCTGAAATGAAATTCAAAGAAACGGTAAACACAATAAGAGGCAGCCTCTGAATCATTAAGAGGTAAATCTTGTTTGGCAAAAAAGGAAAACTGCCACTTAATGGTTCTAAAACCCTCTGAATAGTTTTGTATCTTGGGTCTTCCTTAACCATTGAGAACCCTGATTTCATTCTCAACAATTACCAAACAACCATATTTCATTTCACACTATATCATAAGAGCCTCTTAGTCATTTTGACCACTTAGATGTCGTTTGTTTTCTAAGAGGTCTGAAGTCTAAATTCACGTCTAAACAAATAAGAGGTGGATGATGCACCTCTTAAAATTTCAGAGGACAATAGAAGGTTTTCAGGCTTTTTCTTAAAATAAAACAAACGGTCTTAAGTCTGCAAACCTCTTAACTTTCAGACTTAAGAGGTTTTAAGAGGTAACTTTTAAAAAACAAACGACCCATTAATCATCCAGCACCAAACCATTCGGCAAATGCTAAACAGCCCCTACGCTGCTTTGATGCCAGCCAAAAGTAACTAAGTTCGTAAGTGTAAAAGCTTAAGGCATCATGATTTCTTTTTGTCAATTATTTTCACATGCACCACCATGATTAACATTTTTATAATTTATTCATTTCTGTTTATGTTTTCATGATGACTTTTGCAAAGGTTTCGCAACAATGGACATTGCCATTATTCACTTTCGGTGAAAGTAACAAATCCCAATCTCGAAAGAGCAAGAACCAAGTAAAACAAAATTCTTACTTGGGACTATTGATCCCATCGTCTTCATCTACTAGTTTGATCCTGAACTCCTTCCAAACAAAAGGTAGTTCACCAGCAGTAAATAAACACTTTCTACCATCATAAGCAGGCAATCTCATCCCCAATTCAGAGTCCCGATATCGTTTCACCAGCTCTGCCATGATAGCTCTGTTCAAACTTCTTGATGTTACTTCAGGAAGTATGCTAACCTGTTACAAATGAACTTTAAATATAAAAAAGAAAAAGAAAAAAAAAAAAGCAAAGCAGTATAGTATACTACTATAAATCAGTTTAACTTGTCCCCTATTAAAAACCAGTAGTAGTGGATGAAAGTACACTTGTTTCAATTGTGCATTCAACACTCCATTATTATTAGTGGGCCAAATAAAACATTAATAACCACAGCATCTCAAAGTTAAAACAAGAAAAGGCCAAAATAATGTCACAAAGACCAGTTATGTCAGCCAAGGGCCCCAAATCATATCATCATAAAGAAGAAAAAAAGAAAGATAAAGCAACTAAAAAATTATGCTCTTGTAGAAAGTATTCAAAGAAAACTAGCTTACATCATACTGGTTCAAGTCCTTATCTGGTAACTGTGCCATGAAATGGTTAGCCTTCACAATACAAACTGTCCCATTTTGACCATACCCAGGCCTTGGAGCAAAACTCAAAGACTTGCTTGAAGAAGGAAACCCCATTTCTGATCCATTCAGATCAGACATTTTGTCATTTTCATTAGAATTGGGACGCATTACGATCCCGTTTTCGGTATCTTGATCGGGGGATTTTCGGCCACCTCTTCCTCTTCTCCTTCCTCTATTTCTTGGTGGCTGATGATGATGGTTTTCAAGATTTGGCCTGCTTCCATTTTGAGCTATTTTGGGGGTTTTTTGAACTAAATCTGCAACTGGGTTCATCTCATTCTGCAAATTTGATTTGGGTTTTGGTTTGGATTTCATCACTAGGTGTTGTTCCACACCTTCCTTGATTGGCCTTGTGGGCATACTTTCCTTTTCTTTCTTTACTGTAAATCTTTCTTAATTAGAGCTTCCTGCAAGAAACCCAACACATTTATTTCTGTTAATTATCCATCCATATAATAATACAATGGTTCATTTTGTACTGAAATTTAAGAACAATAAATAGAGAGAGAAAGGTGGGATTTGCATATAAGAATAATGCCAAGTATACAGACAAACAAAAAGAATGATGATGCAGGTAACAGTATGAATTGGGGGGATGGGAAAATGTTACAGAATCTAATAGAGAAGAAATAAAGGTCCAAAAATTAAATTAAAATAATGGGTATATAGCATAGAGAATAAAGAAAAATCCAATGTAAAGAAGATCCTGTTAAATGCTTCCTACCCACAAACGAGGAATGAATTTGATTAAACCGATCTTCTGACAAAAAAAACTCAAACTTGAATGAAGCTAACAATAACATACATAAGTACAAATTTAAGAAAACATAAACAAAAAAACAGACAGAAGAAGACAAATTTTTAAGTGAAAAACAACAAAGAAAGTCATCTAAAGACTCACCTAATTTAATGAAAGAAGCTGGTATCCATGGAAGAGAAGAAGGAGAGGATGAAATGAAAATATTGAAAAAAGAGTAGAGTGGAGCAAGTGATAATGATGAAGATATATAAACAGGCATGCAATTGCTTTTTGGGTTTTTTCTTTCTTTATGGACTGCAAAAGGGTTTAGCTTTATTTTATTTTATACACTTTGGGCACTCTCTTTTTTCTCTCTCTTGCTGACCATCCATGAAATGAAGACCAGAAGCAGAACCACAAACTCTCTCTCTTGTTGTTGTTGTTGTTGGGTTTGTGTGTGTGTTTTGGCCTTTTGGGGTTTTGTATAGTAAGTAGGAATGGTGGCATAGAATAGAGATAGCCTTGGGAGATGTAGCAAATAGCAATGGTGGGTAGAAAGAGAGTGAATGGAGAGAGTGTATTGTTAATGCAACCCATCATCATCATCATAAGAATGAATTCATTAAAGCAATAATCATAAGAATAATTCCAAGTTGCAGTCGCCACTTGTGCAGATTTTGCAAATTTTCCATGTTGTTTCCATCATCATACAATTTAGATGCGTTTGGGGAGTGTTTATGATCAAATTGTCACCCTAACTTTAACAAGTTTTGGGTGTGTTTAGTTACCGGAAATAAATTTTTAGAAGATTTTTTTGGTTTATTTAGTTTTCAAAAGTTTTTTGAAGAAGTGAAAATTTTTTGTTTTCTAATTTTTATGTAGGCTAGAAAACTGATTTTAGTAGTTTTTCAAAAATTTCTAAACCGATTTCTAATTTACTTAAATGAAAAATGAAAACTCTTTCATTTCAACCAAACGCATTTTCTATAATTTTCATAGAAAAAATAAAATAAAAACCTAACTCCATTTTCTAAAAAAAATTCTATGAAAATGAAAACAGTTTTCCATAACCAAACGCACCATACAAAATTTTGTCTTCTCAAAAATTGCTTATTGATTTTTTAGGAAGCTATAAACACTTTACCAAAACACTTAAAAACAAGTTATTGCTTTTCCAAGAATTTGATAAGTTATAATCACCTTTTTTCTTGGAGAAAGTTACATCCTTGGCAATTTTGAAACTGAAAATTCGGCCGTCTTAAACTAAGCCTAACCACAAGATGCGCACGAAGGGATTCGAATCTGGGGTGAATGGGATACCATCCACGTCCCTCACATGTCGTATCGCTGCGCCTAAGTTAGTTATAATCACCTTCAAATAAACACTCTCAAAGCATATACAAGTGTTTTTTTTAATAGAGATTTTTAGGGTTTGTGTCTCCATAGATTTTTCAATCCTTTTTCAAAATAGAAAAAGCAAAATATATGGGATGAAAATCTTCATCTTCAAATTTTAACATATCTCCAAGAATCATTACATTGTTTTAAATCAAATATTTAAGAGACAAAGATAATGTTTTATTAATTATATAAAATATTATAATAATATAATTAATTATGTAATTTTTTAAAGAATAAACTCTAATTTTGGTCCCTAAGAATTATTGAAACTATTGAAAATGGAACTTGAACTTCAATGAGTCTAGAAATCATCTTTATGTTTTTTATTTTACTTTAAAAACGGTCTATGGTCACTAATTTTGATAAATAATATCATTTAAGTAAATAGTAATTATGTGTTTTCACTTTTATTAACAATTTTTATTTTCCACCATCATTGATTTCCCACTCTCTATTTACAACATCGCCATCCAGTTCTTGGCTACCCCCTTCTTCAGTAAAAACCCCGTTTTAAATCTCGGTCTAAAAAGCTTCCCCCATGTCTCTTGCATACGAAAGCTTATCTAGTCCATTGTTAGTTGGTTTCTTTGGTACAAGGCATGATGTAACACCTTAGGCCAATCTCATATTGTCATGGGTAAGAGAAATGTTAGGTTTATAAGTAAAAACCTTGGTGTTAATAGAAACAACACGTTTCAGGGCCACATGCATGGCAGGTTCTTAGAACTCTGCAATTAAGCGTGTTGGGTGAGAGTAGTACCAAGATGGGTGACCCCCTAAGAAATCCTCACTAGGTCGCTAGAAACAAAGTCGTGGGTCAATGGGCAAAGAAGACAATATCGTTTCGAGGTAGGCGGGGTGTTACAAGTGATATCAGAGCTGCTCTGTGTCGTTCAGGATGTGGGGTAAACCTCGTCGAGGACGATGAGTCCTTAAGCAAATCCCATATTGTCGTGGACATGAGAGATATTAGGTTCATAAGTAAAAACATTGGCCTTGCTAGGAACAATGCATTTTAGGGCCACACACATGACAAATTTTTGGAACTCTACATTTAAGCGTGCTTGGATAAGAGTAGTACTAAGATGGGTGACCCTCCTGAGAAGTCCTCACCGAGTCGCTAGAAATACAACCGTCAGCTAGTGGGCTAAGGCGGACAATATTTTGTCGAGGTAGACGGAGTATTACACATGAGCAGAGTATACAGATTTTTTTGTCCTTCAAGTCGATTATTGTCAACAAAGACAATTATCCGATTACACAAGCCATTATCAGCAAAAGCAATTATTTGGTAGCTTATTGTTGTTCGTTTTGAAAAAAAATTAGTGTAAGGGACCGGAAAACGATGAAAACCAGATCAATAAACAATTGTTCAGAAGAAGCAATTATCCGAAAAAATTATCAATAGAAGCAGGAACTTACATAAAAGCATAATTTTTATGTTTTGGTGTAATTTTAGAAAGAGGACAATGAAGTGTTTTTTTTTTTTTTTTTAATTTGATGGATGTTTCAATTGAAATTAAAAACCTTCATCTTTTTATACAAATTAATGGAAAATGGCATCCATATCAATGGAAAATGGAAGTTGTTATCCAAAATCTTTATACATATCCATGGAAAATTGGAAGCTACTATCCAAAATGCTAACCAAAATGGCATACAAACCTTTGTATACATATCAGTTGGTGGTATTACAATTATCGATAAATAGGAAACATAGTTGAAAATATAAGTAAGGACCATTAGGCCTTTTTGATACAACCTTTATCCGTTGACATTACCATCAAGTCGCTGAATGTTTTTTTATGTTTACTAAATTAATATTTTCAGAGTGAACCATATAGAAAAATGTTCTACAATAGAAATTTATCGAACTCAAGCTTTTCGGTTCCAAGGTAGGGTTCAAGAACTGCACCAGTTATGGGTGTACAATCATCTCAAAGAGAGATCAAAGTTTGAGAGAATTATGTGACTGTCTTCTCACACTAAAACGTTCTACGATATCAAGTCTTGGTACATGATCCCAAGCATATGTTGATACTCCAAAGATAGGGAAACTTCTGTTACATACAACCTCCACAAAAATTCACCATTTTAGTTGCTAAAAACGACTTAAAACACGATGTTTTACCGAAATATTTGAGAATAAGATGATCACTATAACGGGCTGCATGGTTTAAAAAATAATTCCTAGATTGTTTCTAGGGAAGAGTGTGCAAATCGCCACCATCGCAATACTACATCACCAAGTGATAACACCAAAATTATACATGTTTTGGTCGTACTTAATTGTCTGATTTCACCCCATTTCTCACCCATTTCTGATCTAACTACTCACACTTTGGACTGATTCTTACTTTTATAGGTTTTGGAGGACGTGGAACGGAAAAGTACGAAAAAAGGCGAGAAAACGTGGAAATTGGAAAACATCAATCTAGTAACCATTTCGCGTCCGCGAGTTTTATAGTCTGGCGCCGCCAAGTTCGCAAAAGTTGGAAATCTAGGGTTTGATCAAGTGTTTAGCGCCGTGAGCCAGCCGCTTGGCGATCGCGAAACGGGCTCCGATCCTCTCCTTTTAAATATTGGCCTCCTCCTTCAGTCAAAATAATCATGAACAATTGAGTCGTCTGGTGTTAGTTGAATACATATTATTAGAGTCTTATTTTGTGAGAGGGAGAGAGAGTTGTTGTGCCGATACGCTGCGGAGTTTGTGTTAGTAATTGTGTGTGCATAAGTTGACAAACCAGTGATTTACACATCCAATGTTATAAGTCACTTGAGGGTCACACCTGTGAGGATCTGTAAACCAAACAAGTAAATAATCCCAGTTTGTAGAGAGGATTTATAATAGTTAATTATAAATCAGATGGGTAATTTCTGTATGAAATCCCAAAGATGAAGGGTTATTAATTAATTATATGAGTTATATATTTATTAGTTAAATAAATATATATCTAGATTAATAATTAATTAAGTTAGTAATTATCTAGTTAATAGAATAAGGAAATATTCTTTTCTTTGGGAGAAAGAAAAGAATAATTCTATTTAAGATAATTATCTTTTGAATAAAGGAAGCTTAGATATATGGAAACTCTTCCATATAAATAAGGCTTACCAGTTTATTATTCACAACATTAAGAAAACCAGTTTTCTGAAAACCCTCTCTTTTTCTCTCTAAAATCGCCGGCCCCCTCTCCCTCAAAAACCAGTTCGGTTTCACTTGGTCGCTAGTCGGGAAAGAAGTTCTGCTAGAGGAACGTTTGTAGGATCGATCACGGGTGGATCAATCTCGAGCTTCTCAGGTAACTTATCTAAACCTTAGGTTATACAATTTTGTTTGTAACGAACGGATCGTGGCATTTTTCGGGTTTTTATCCAAACCGCTTCCGCTCGATCGAACCAGTTCGGTTCGATCCGATAAACCTTTGATCAGTGGGTCATTAGGTTTATAGTAAATCTCGATCTAGTTAGGTTAGAGATACACGGTGTTATTCAGGACAGTTTGATTCGGATATCACAGAAAAACCCAACAGTTTGATTCTCGATCATCCGTCGTTGTACTGTCGGTATAATGTCTGTTTCTACTCCTTTGTTTGCTGATTTCATAATGTCTAGTGAGTAGTTTTCTTTAGTGGTACTTATTGTGGTAGATGAACCTTGTGGATGATGATTTTATGATTTAATGTTTATTGGTTTGTCTTTGGTTTATTGAATGTATGTTATGGTTCCGATTTGATTCGTATTGTATGGTTATTTGAATTCGTTGGTTGGGTGTATCTGTTTGAGCAAGATAGATAGACGCCGATAGGTTAATCAACCTTTCTTGACATTCCCTTCGGAAACCCGGAGAGTTGTGTTAGGTGGTTACTCGGACCGAGAGCAGCCAGATATTAGAATACCGTGCAATAGAGATAGAATTGGGTAGCTGATACTAGATTGCCTGACAAACAGTCTATGTATTGGGACTAGGAAGATCAACCTAGTTGATAACCGTAATAATCACATGTTAGGGTGTCCTAGACTTAAATTCTTACAATAACCAAAACAACCAAACCTTTGGCCAGTTTAAATCATCCACTTGGGGAGTCGTTATACCATGATAAGTACTACTGTTTTCATTCATATAGTTTTAAATCATCTTTTACTACTTTCTTAGTTAATCATTTAATTTTAGTTGTCTTTTAATTAATCAAACCTTTTTCATAAAACCCCCCATAACTTTAGGTTAATTAAACTAGCTAAGATTAATAGTCTACATAACTTGACCGTTCCCAGTGGTAGATACGATACCTGGACTTTCCTACACTATATTACTCACGATCAGGTACGCTTGCCTGTGAATGTGGTAACAGTGGCTAGGCTTTAGAGGTTAAAACTTGTTTCGCTTTTTATATATAATAATTACTGCATCAAGTTTTTGGTGCCGTTGCCGGGGAACGGTAGTTGTTAGATTCTTAGTCTTTATTAGTTTTGTTAATCGATCCTTGTGAGGGATTCTTTCCCTTGCAAGTTTTTCGCTTTCTAGTTTTAGTTAATTATTTTTTTTCTATTTGTTTCCCGCAAGTTGCCTGTAACCGTTTGTTGTGGTTTCAGTCACGACGGAACTGTTAGAGTCGTTTGAGGAACCGGAGAGAGAGTTCAGAAAAAGAAACAAAAAGAAGTCAAAAGCCAACAAAGTTCGCCCGAGAGCTTTGAATTTTGAAATGGGGGACGAAGCACCGATGTGGACCGCCCGGAGAACCGCTCCGACCGTACCCACCAATCCGATCACGAAGCCGGGCCTAAATAAGGAGATCCCGGGGAAGCTCCTGCACATGATCAAGGACCTTACTTTCGACGGGAAAAACGATAGCAATCCTATCGTACACATGGAGAACTTCGTGGACATATGTGATCTATTCAAAACGGAGGAAGGCCGAGACGATGCGATTCGTCTTCGAGTTTTTCCTCTTACACTCACCGGAGAAGCCAAAGCTTGGTTACGATCGTTGGAACCAAGTTCGATCACCACCTGGGAAGGACTTCGCTCAAAGTTCTTTTTCCGATTTTTTCCACCATCCAAAATTGATAAGTTACGAGCCGAGATCTGATCCTTTCGACAAGATGACGGGGAGACAATATCCGAAGCATGGGAGCGTTTCAAGCACCTTCTAAATTCGTGCTCGAGTCATGACCTAAGTAAGAGTGAGCAAGTCCAAACTTTCTATAGTGGGCTTGGTTATTCTTCACGAGCTACATTAGATTCATCTGCCGGAGGTGTCTTTATGTACAAAACGCCAACGGAAGGGTATAAGCTTCTCGAGGACATGCTGATTCACAATATACATTGGAGGACGGACAAGCGCTTGCAAATCCCGAGAATGGCCGGAAAGATCTCAACCGACTTCGACCCATCCGATGAACTAGCCGCAATGAATAACCAACAGGTAAAGTTTGAACGTAAAATTGAAGAACTGATTAAATATGTTCATGCTTTGCAGGTTGGATGCGAAGAGTGCAAGGGACCACACTTAACAAAGGATTGCCCGAACCGTCCAATGATGACACCCGAGGAGGTACACTACCTCAACAGAGGCGATTATCAAGGGAGGTGGAAAAACAATCGTAACTTCATCCCGAGACCTCCCGGATTCTTTGCACCAAACCAACAAAACCAAAGAACGGATGGAGAGCCGCGCGTTTCTATCAAGGACCAACTTATCCAATTCATGGATGCACAAAAGAAGATCAATGATGAGGTAGGTTCGTATCTACGTAACTATCAAAGTACTATCCAGAATTTGGAAATGCAGGTTGGTCGTGTTTCGCAATTGCCAAGTGAAAGGACTCAAGGGGAGCTTCCAACGCAAACCCAAGTCAACCCGAAGGTGGAGAACGCGAAGCCAATGCTCATGATGGTCGGAGAAACATCAAAGAAGAAGGGGACGGATATCTACACGAAAAAGTACGTGGAAAGCGATAGCGGTAGTGAACCTGATTATGCCATGGACTATGATTCGGAGGGGTTCACAATTTCGTTCGAGCATCTAGAACTTAAAGGACCCATTTCTTCAAGCGATAATGAGGAGGAAGACGGAAAGCAAGGTGGATATGCGGAGTTTGTGATACCAAAGAAAGATAAAGGTAAAGAGAAGGAGAAAGAGAAGGTGGCGGAAGACGAGCTCACCTACGTTGCCCCTATCAAGCATGATCTAAGAAGTTACAGTTTACCTATTTCTTGTTCTAAATTTGAAGGTCTTGCTTTGATAGATACAGGTGTTGCTCTTAACATGATGCCTGTTTGCTTTTGCAGGAAAATGGGAGTCAAGAAGATTGTACTAACGGACTACCAATACCGAGGGGTGAATGGATACATGACTAAACTGTTGGGGATAGCGGAAGGAGTCCCGATTCGAATCGGAAATTTCATCTACTTTACAGACTTCATCATAGCTAACCTTCCGAAGGATACGGAGATCCCGATTATTCTCGGAAGAGCTTTTCTACACACCGCCCAAGTAAATACCGACATGCGCAATCAAGTGTCAAGCTTGGGGTATGGAGAAAAGCGGATCTACTTTAATCCCAATGGAGAGCCGGTCACCCATCTCGATGAGCCTTATGAGGAACCTTCTCAAGCCTACAAGAAGAACACAAACCGCCCACTACTCCCTCATGAACATATGACAAAAACGGAGGACTATCCGAACCCGCTAAACCAAAAGAGTGAAACACCCAACGGGTCGGGACCCTCCAAGAAAGAGCATAGAAAAAAGAAGGGCTCGTCAGCCCGACGTGCCAAGAAATGAGCTGAAAAAGGGGTCGAGCTCTAGACCCATTCAAAAATGAAGCGCTTCTCGGGAGGCAACCCGAGCATTTTCTTTCTTTCTTCATTTTTAGTGTTTTCAAGTGTGTTTTTGCTAATATTTTTGTTTGTTATTGCTTAGATAACCATACGGAGGAGATAGAAGCCGAAAACGAGAAAATCCGACGCGTATCGAAGATTTTAGAAATTGGAAACATAAGACTTTTCGCGATCGTGAGTTTTTAACTCTCGCGACGCGAAGTTAGGTTTCCTTTGTATCAGGTAAGATTTTCGATTCTCGCGGCGCGAGGGATCCGCTTCGCGGTGCGACTTTTTCAAATTAGGGTAAAAACTATCGAAAACCTCCCGTTTCGCAACGCAAAACTTTTAGCTTGGCGACGCGAAATTGGTGCAGACGGGTTTTTAAACCCTTCTTTCTCAATTTTTCAAAGTACACAACCCTAATTCTCTATAGGCGCCGCGAGTTCTCTTCATGTATCTGCGAAAATCGAACTTCTTAAGCTTCAATTTCATCATTCATGGCATCAAAGGTATGTTTCCTAAACTTGATTTCGTTGGATTAGCTTGATTTGGTAAGATTGGATCTTGAATTGGGTATCAATGGTGTCTTTGTGCTTTCATAGATTTAAGATTGTTCTTGAAGCTCCATTAATTGTTTAGTGATTATTGTTTGATGCATGCTATAAGCTTTGATTGAGATTTCATTCTAGCATGCGATTTAATTGTTGAATCTAGTGAATGTGCTTTGATGATAAGTGTGGGGATTTTGCACCAAAATCCCCCACTCTTGTTTAACTATCTAGATTTGTTTTTGATGGAGGTTGGACTAAAAGTTCAAGTGTGGGGATGTTTCACTCCCCCTTTTTGATTTGGTTTTTCACGCATGCATTCGTTAGTTGAACTTGTTAGTCATGGAGGCTTTGTCTCGTTGGGTTTTGATATGTATGACTTTTGTCTTGCGTTTATTAATCACATATAGCTAAGACAATGGTATTTTGGATTTTTGCAGAGACAAAGGACCCGCTTGTCAACTTCCACTACTCATACCTTCCGTGCACCGGATGGGAGCCATGTGTTCACCTATTTTATGAACGACCCTACGTTGAACGCTCCAAAGCGTGAGAATACCGAGATATAGTTAACCGGCTTATCGCTCGTCAAGTTTTAGTGCCGATGAGAGTCGATTGGAACCTCCTTCGATCCATGGGAGTCGAGAACCACATCAAGGGGATACTCGAGAAGCACGCCTATGACGAAGATGGCACCGAGTATTACATATGCCGTGCGTGGGAACGCGTTTTTGACGTGGTCGAGACCCTCTACCGCGAGCTTATCATTGAGTTCGTGGCCACTTTTCGTTGCCGGAAAGGCCCTTAAAGAGTTCTACCAATCATGCAAGACATTCCGACTCGGTGGAGTGTGATGGCTTTCTTTGGTCGAGTTTGCCATTGCTTTAGGGATATATACCCAAGATGAGGTCGATGCTCCCGGATTTGTGGAGTACATGTAGGCGACTGCGAAAAGACAAGACGGTTTTGATCCTCGGTTGGCTTGGGCGATCTTGGGTGATGGTGACTATGGCAACAATCTTAAGGTCAAGGGTTTTCTTGCTTCTTCGGACCGACTTTTGCACCGCATGCTCGTTCACGCAGTAAATGCTCGTTCCTTGAGTGAGGAAAAAGTTTCTACATACGATCTTTGGCTTCTTGATCAACTTTCTACGGATGACAAGTATCCGAATTCTCCGTACATCATTGCCGTGCAACTCGCAAAAGGGGAGGCTATCGAGAGAGGAGTCGAATGGTTGGTGGTCAATACATTACGCTTCTTGCCAAGCACTTCGGTATCCTAACCGAGGGTGCCATTGCCTCAATGACAAACCTTGGTGAGATGGGATTGATCGATATGGACCAACTCCGTGGAATGGGTGTTGCGATGGTAGAGCATTTGATCGGTAGAGACCAAAATGTGTGGATTCACAACCCCCAAGCTTATGGGACGAGAGAGCACCTCGAAACACGCAAGAGACCAGTGGCACGAGTGGGGCGACCGAGGGAGAACAACCGGCGGATTGGACGGCGTATTCGGGGTATCAAGATTTGAGTACCCGACTCTCGGAGATGTCATTGTCCTACGACCGTCATCATCAACACATGGAGTACAACACAACGGAGGCTCTCCACCAAGCGAATTGGCAAAGTGGAGTGATGAACCAAATGGCCTCCCATTTCGGTATCCAACCGAATACCGCGTATGCTCCATCACCATATTGGCCGTACTCCGAGGACACACCGCCCGGTTTCCCTACTTTCGAGGATTGGCGCAACCAACCTCGTGGCCCTTATTGATCTCTATCTCTTTTCTCTCTTATTCGATATGGTTGTCTAAACAATTTTTATCTTTGCTTGTGTTTGTGTTTGTTGAACATGTTTTATTTTTGTTTGGTTTGTTTAGGACTTAAGACTTTTATTTGCTTGCTTAGTTTGGTTTATTTTCTTTTGTTCGTTTTTACTTTTTCTTTTTCTTTTTGGTAATAGATACAACGATCTATGATCTTGAACCGAGCACGATTCTGGAATACTCTCTCTCAGATCAGATTTCGTCACATAACCCGGGAAGTTTCTCTTTTTCCCAATTACTCCTTAATTGTTTTAATTGTTGCATTGAGGACACTGCAAATTTTAAGTGTGGGGAGGGGGTTATGTAGACTTATCTGTTTAAATGGGTTCACTTTTTGCTTTTTGGTTTGTCGTTTTTCAAATTTTTGAAAGCTTTGAGACTTGACCCAAATTTTTTCGAAATCTGAGATTGTTTTTGGAACTTAGTTGCTTGCATAGGAGAACACTGAATGGGATTATTTGAGTAAAAGGATGCATTGGAATACCAATTACCATGAGTGCCTCACCCAATTCCTTTGAGAGTTTGAGCCTAATTGTTTATTATTTCGTGAGGAATACCGACTTTGAACCAAGGTAGAACTTGTCACTTGGAATGCTTGTCGAGACCACAGAAGAGAAGTATCTATCACCATTGCACTGATAGAGGCCTTCATTTCTAACCCTTTTTAGCCTTCGTTAGATAACCTCATCTTAAGGTTATTTAATTTGCCTAGCCGAATTTTTGAAAGTACTCACTTTTAGTACTTTAACCCTTGAAACCAATTTTGAGCCTTAGCCTTTCATTTCTTTACCCATACTATATATCCTTTAGCCTATCTTTTTATCTATCTTTTGGCCTTGACTTAAATTTGAGAACTTGAGATGTTGTGATCCATATTTTTCATATCTGACAATTAAAGAGGGATTGATTTTGAGTGGAAAAGAAAAGAAAAGAAAATGATGACTCAAAGAAAAGAAAGAAAAGAAATATCAAAAGAAAAGAGTCAAAGTTAAAGAAAAGAAAAATGAGCAAATGTGCAAAAGAAAAAGAAAAGAATTCGAGCCACAAATAAGCAATATGCTTAGGCCGATGCTAAAAGAAAAGCTCATCCCGAAGAGAAAAATGCATAATTACAAAAGTCAGATTTCTCTCAAAAGTGTTTGGATCATTACTGATTAAGTTTCTTGAGTTTTTGTTGCAAATCTGAGTCACTTATATATCCTTTATCCTACCCTTAACCCTTAGCCTAACATTACAACCCTAAAGTCCTCTTGACGGTTGACAACTTCTCAGTGGTGGAGATTAGATTTGGTAACAAGCTTATGCATGCGGGAATTAGTCGAGTATTGGTGTGATCACTTCTTATACATACACTTTTACCCCCGAGAGATACACTTTAAATTATCATTCATACTATGTGAGGGTAAAAGGTTGATCTTGGTATCCAATTGCTTGATGTATCTTGTTCTAGTGTTCGATTGTGTGAGTATTCTTTGTTTTCTTGGATGATTTTGGGTGGAGATAATTTTGGCGTTATTTCCCTTATCTTTCAGTCTTTTGATTGAGGACAATCAAAGCTTAAATGTGGGGATTTTGATAACACCAAAATTATACATGTTTTGGTCGTACTTAATTGTCCGATTTCACCCCATTTCTCACCCATTTCTGATCTAATTACTCACACTTTGGACTGATTCTTACTTTTATAAGTTTTGGAGGCCGTGGAACGGAAAAGTACGGAAAAAGGCGAGAAAACATGGAAATTGGAAAACATAAATCCAGTAGCCATTTCGCGTCCGCGAGTTTTATAGTCTGGCGCCGCCAAGTTCGCAAAAGTTGGAAATCTAGGGTTTGATCAAGTGTTTTAGCGCCGCGAGCCAGCCGCTTGGCGATCGCGAAACGGGCTCCGATCCTCTCCTTTTAAATACTGGCCTCCTCATTCAGTCAAAATAATCATGAACAATTGAGTCCTCTGGTGTTAGTTGAATACATATTATTAGAGTCTTATTTTGTGAGAGGGAGAGAGAGTTGTTGTGCCGATACGCTGCGGAGTTTGATTCTCGATCATCCGTCGTTGTACTGTCGGTATAATGTCTGTTTCTACTCCTTTGTTTGCTGATTTCATAATGTCTAGTGAGTAGTTTTCTTTAGTGGTACTTATTGTGGTAGATGATCCTTGTGGATGATGATTTTATGATTTAATGTTTATTGGTTTGTCTTTGGTTTATTGAATGTATGTTATGGTTCCGATTTGATTCGTATTGTATGGTTATTTGAATTCGTTGGTTGGGTGTATCTGTTTGACCAAGATAGATAGACTCCGATAGATTAATCAACCTTTCTTGACATTCCCTTCGGAAACCCGGAGAGTTGTGTTAGGTGGTTACTCAGACCGAGAGCAGCCAGATATTAGAATACCGTGCAATAGATATATAATTTGGTAGCTGATACTAGATTGCCTGACAAACAGTCTATGTATTGGGACTAGGAAGACCAACCTAGTTGATAACCGTAATAATCACATGTTAGGGTGTCCTAGACTTAAATTCTTACAATAACCAAAACAACCAAACCTTTGGCCAGTCTAAATCATCCACTTGGGGAGTCGTTATACCATGATAAATACTACTGTTTTCATTCATATAGTTTTAAATCATCTTTTACTACTTTCTTAGTTAATCATTTAATTTTAGTTGTCTTTTAATTAATCAAACATTTTTCATAAAACCCCCCATAACTTTAGGTTAATTAAACTAGCTAAGATTAATATGTTAGTAATTATGTGCAGAAGTTGACAAACCAGTGATTACACATCAAATGTTATAAGACACTTGAGGGTCACACCTGTGAGGACCTATAAATTGAACAAGTTAAATAAAACCCAGAAATGGAGAGATTGGGTTTATAATAGTTAATTATAAATCAGTTGGGTATTTTCAGTCAGAAAACCCAAAGTATGAGGGTTATTAATTAATTAGGTAAATTATTTATTTATTAGTGAAAAATAAATAAATAATAGAGATATATAATTAAAGGTAATTATCTAGAAGATTATTTCTTAAAGAAAAAGAAAGAATCAGATAATTGTGGAAACTAAATCAGTTAAGAATTCCTTTCTCTCCACTTGGCGCCGATTTCCATACCCCAAACCAGCTCGGTTTTTGGTTTCTGCTCGGGTTTTTGAGTTCTACTAGAGGAACGTTCGTGTGGTCGATCACCGGTGGATTATTTCTCAAGCAATCCAGGTAAAAATCACTTCTTGTTAATGTTTAAATGAATTAAAACAAACGATCGTGGTTTTTGGGTTTTTATCCAAAATCGCTTCCGCATGTTTAAGTGTTCATCGTATCAGTTTGATTCGGGGATCACAGAAAAACCCAACAGTGGTATCAGAGCCACAGGTTTTTCCGTTTTAATTATTGTTTAACTGTTATAGGTTAAAATTGTTTCAAAGTCTTAAAGAAATCTGATTTTTGTTTTGTTTATTATCTTATCGAAACCCTAACCGACGATCGGCCGAGGAACGGTGGCAGCTAGCCGACCGGATCACCAGGCCAATCGCCGGAGAGATCTAGCCACACGAGCCGAGCACCGGCCGCACCACAGCTTGTGGTGGCGGCGTCGGCTGCTGTTCTTAACCACCAGGCCGCACCACCATAGCGACGAATGGTGGTGGCCGTAGGACACACCACTAGTTGAGTGGTGGTTGCCGAACCACTTTTACAACCGTGGCCGAACCACCAGTCGGTGGTGGCCGTGGTTGTTCGATCGGGTGCCACGAGATGATGGTTGTGGAACAAACAAAGCCGCACCACCAGATCGGTGGTGGCGGGTGTTTTCTCCAATCGAACAGCGGTGGTAGCGGGGGAGTTTTCTGCATCGCCGTCGTCGCCGGCCAACGGTGATGAAGATGACGGCAGGAACCCTCGCAACGTCGACCCCCTCTCATCCTTCTGCCCCTTGATCCATTAGCCGCACCACGTGGTGGTTGCGGCGGCGACTGTTGTCGTGATCCACAGCCGCACCACCGTTTATGGTAGCGGCGTGGGTTGTGGAGATCACCACACCACAGTCGTGGTGATGGTGGTGATTGATTACCAATCGCCGTTGTCTTTGGACAGCGGTGATGGTACCTTTGTTCGCCGGCGACAGAAACCACAGCCGCACCTGATGGTGGCGGCGATTGGTTGTTGCATTCGACCACTGGCCGCACCACACGTGGTGGTTGCGGCGGCGGGGTTATTTTTCCGATCGTTGATTAATCGGCGACGGTGGCAAGTGCAATCTAGTTCGATTGCGGTGGAGAAGGCCGCGAGTGGTAGCAGCGGTGGTTGTATGTTCGATTGATCACCGATCGCCACCTGTGGGTGGTGATTTTCAGCGAAGGCGGTGGCAGTGGCCGGATGGCAGCGGTGGCGACTGATTATTGCTGCTGTTGTCGGACGAAGCAAGGTGGCGGTGGTGATGCTCACGCGTCGCCGTCGCCGGTCCCAAATCGATGGGGTGGCAAAGATACCGGCAGCTGATTGCTGCTGATGTCGCCGGTCACCCAGTGATGATGATGGTCGCCAATAGCGACTGTCGACACACAATCGATGTACACTTCGCGGCGCGAACAGGTCCGTGACGAGACCTTCGCAGCGCGAGCGAATCTTGCACTTCATGGCGCGAAAAGGGCCATAATGAGGCTCTCGCGGCGCGAGTTATTCTCACCACTCGCGACGCGAGCAGTTCCTTCGCGGCGCGAGCAAGGCCGCTACCATCACCAACAGTTGCCAATGATGATGATGGTAATACCTTGATGTCACTAATCACTGGTAGGACCAATGTCACAGAAACCATCACCAGAAATTCATTCTAGGGTTTCGACCCGCGATAATTTTTCGAAAAACCGATAGGCCCAATAATTACTGGTTTGGTAATGGGTCCAAGGACCAAACTTTTGGACCAAGTTTATGGCCCAAAAATTAAAGGGACTTATTTTATTTTAACCTGTTCGGTCAAATGGTTTTCGTATAAACCAAATTAATATTTTAAAGAAAAATCCGTTTTGTAAAACTAATTCTTTTTGTAGAAATAATTTATTATTTACCTTAAATATTTTATGATTCGAATTTTTTTTTAATATTAGATTCAGTTTTATAAAACAGTTTGTTTTTATAAATCAGTTGAAACCAGATTTTTCGAAAAATGAGACAAGACATTTTAACGGATCTAGATTTGTTTATCGCTTTTATTGTATTGCTTAATTTTATGTTTTATATAAATGCGTGGTTGCTTGAAATTATATATACCTGTCTGCGTATATGTCCATTATAGAGCTTGCCAACTTAGACCTTTTGGATTTTTCCTGGGGAGGCCTGCGTGTCATTTACAACCCTTTTTGTAATAATGACCATAGGATAGTTGTTTTTCTTTTTGGAGTTCCATCGAGAATGCCGAAGGCCAGTGGGAGCTACGCAAGAAAAACCCAGTTTTTCTTTTCTGGAGTCCTGACGAAGATGCCGGAGCCAGTGGGAGCTACGCGAGGTGTTAGAAATCCTTTAGAAAAAATAGGTCATTATTGGTCCTTAGGAATAAAGGTTGGCAAACCTATAATTAGTTAGTTTTAATCTGCGTGGTTGTTATAATTATTAACTGCGTGATTGAATTTTAATCGTGATAGTATCAAAAATGTTTTAAAATAGGGGAGAATTTTAAAACTAGATTATATCACAAAAACATATAGGTTTTATAATTAAAATTCCTTGTTTTTCAAAACCTTTTAAAACGGTAGATTTTATTTAAAACCAGTAAAATTGTAAAATAGATTGTTTAAAGGCAAGTTGACAAAACAGTTAGTTTTGGTCAACTAGCATGCTATCAAAACAGCTAGTTTTGATTAGCAAGTATGCTTTTAAAACAGTTAGTTTAATTAGCAAGAGCCTTTTAAAACAGTTAGTTTTAAAAAAGCTTATGTTTGAAACAGTTAGTTTAAACATCAGTTTCTTTTCTATTTAAACAATCAGTTTTCCAAAAGTTACAAT
This sequence comes from Centaurea solstitialis, assembly GCA_030169165.1. NCBI lineage: Eukaryota > Viridiplantae > Streptophyta > Magnoliopsida > Asterales > Asteraceae > Centaurea > Centaurea solstitialis. The sequence continues at coordinate 47,159,159 of CM058042.1, read as the reverse complement.
TTTTCTAAATAACTGGACTCTAAAAGGTTTTTCAGAAATTAACTAAACACCCCGAAAAATCATAGATCAGTAGTGCAACCCATCTAGGGACACCTCTGGCGTAAGGTACGCGGCCGTTGTGAGTAACCACACCTTGAACGTCCGCGTTCAAACCGAAGCTGGAGGGGATTAACAAGACTCTGCGAATTATCTCCGAGTGGTACCGGCCAGGGTAAAGTGTCCAAGTCCCGAAATGGTAAGATCTATTTTGGTTCTGTTAAGTTCACCGGGTGGTACCGGGCCAAAAAGCACTTAGAGGGACTGAAACATGTACGAGTAATTACCGTTGTCCCGAAAAGATCTAGGAGTCATGTCAGTTAGATGTGATTGGTAAAATTCCTTACCTACCGAAATAATACATGGGCTTGGTGGAGTAAGAACATTACGCACATCAGGGCGTATGAAATAAGGATCCTAGTCCAATAAAATGATCATTTAAGGGTTTATTGATTTTTATTGGAAATTAGTCTATTCACAGTTGCTAAAAACCAAAGTTTTAAAAAAAAGTGTAGATGGCAAACACAATTACCAACACAAACAATCTTTCTCTCCGCTCCATCCTTGAGAAGGATAAACTCACCGGCTCCAATTTCCTTGATTGGGAGCGCAATCTGATGATTATGCTCAGACACGAAAGGAAATGGTATGTCCTTGAAGAGCCTTTAGGGAGGCTCCCTCAAGCAAATGCCCCGGCTGCTGCCAGAAATGCTCACAAGAAGCATTCAGATGATTTGTTGGATGTTGGTTGTCTTATGCTTGCAACCATGAGCCTAGATCTTCAGACAGGGCTCATGAACACAAATGCTTACGACATGATCCGCCAGTTGAGGGACATGTTCCAAACGCAAGCACGCACAGAATGTTATGATGCCACGAAGGCATTCAACGAGTGCAAGATGATCAGAGGGACCTCAGTGAGTGACCATGTCATGAAGATGAAACGACAAAGGCTCGGGCACCCAATTCCGTTGCAGCTGGCAACAGATACTATACTCAACTCACTGTCAGAAGATTACAAGCCCTTTGTAGTCAACTATAACATGAACCACATGGAGAAGTCAATAGCTGAATTGCACTCCATGCTTAAGACTGCTGAGTTGAAGAGCCAAAAGCAAGCCCAAGGATGTGTTGATGGACGGAGGAGTAAAGAAGAAGCATGGGCATGGAGGCACCAACAAAGGAAAGGGTCCAGTTCAGGCCATCCAGAGTGCACCCAAGGTTCGCGAAAACATCAAGGGCAAGGGCATGAAGGTTAAGCCTAACAAAGCAAGGACCGAAAATCGTTGCTTCACATGCAATGAAGTCGGTCACTGGAGGCAAAACTGCCTAAGGCGTCATGAAGCAGGTGGTCAGAAGTGAATGCCCAAGAATGCAAGGATCTGAAGCACAAAGATAGTTCATCTAGATTATTTTTCAAGACATTTCTTTTCAATTTTAAAATAGTTACATATTTCTTATGGTTACGTATTTTTGGGAATTTTTAAATTGAATGGTTTTAAAGTTGTAAAGTCTCAAAATTATTGTCTTGAAATATCTGTTGTGCTATTATGAATCTGATAAAGTCAAGCTTTGACTTGATTCAAGTTTAGATCCTAGATATTGATGATTACACTGCCACTTTGATAAAATGAAAATTGTCAAAAACACACGAAGTACTATAGTTATAGGAATGTGTATTTGAATAAGACAATCATGAGTAAAAGATTATAAAAGTATTTTATGATTAATCACTCATGTGTTTTAAAAGGAATTTAGGATATTATCTTACAGATCGTTGACAATATCAGTATATATAAAACTAGGAAATAATTCCAAGTTTTGGAATTAGGATTTAATTGAAAGATCCAGTTAAGTTTTATATATAAGTGCTAAAATTTTTTTCGCTCAAAATGTGTGGTAATCAATTGACAAAAATCAAGCTTTAATTTCGTGAGAAAAATACCGCAATCGTACGGTGTCGTAGCATACGGGTCGAACACAGGGAGACGACGGACTAAGCACGGGATTACACCCCTAGCGTAGCTAGTCATGCGAAATCGGTTTTTCAAAGATTCATGATTACACTAGGCATGAGAAAGGAAACTATCTACTTTACGCTAGTATCGAGAGACTCTAATGACAACCAAACAACTAATTAAAACTAGAGATGGGAAATTAAGCATACTAAAAGGAGAACAAAACACTATTCTTAACCAATTAGGCACGGAGACAAAAGAAGGCAAATGACATACTACTAAACAAGCTAAGAGTAAAAGGGATAATAAGATATGGACAAAGGACTATTCGACTAAATTGATAGGAACGATGACCGTCAAATAGTATCCATTCAAGTGGGAGTTATCGAGTACTAGGGGCGTTCGTACCCCTCTTCCGAGGATGCACGAACCATTTTCAACGGGTCCGGTTATTTCCATACCGAACCCATTAGAAAACGATTACTCGATAAGGACCCCAACTATTATCAACACCTATTTCCATGATGTTGTAAAAGTCCCCGGTTAATTTATCCGAACAACGACCGAACTTCCATTCAAATCATTGTTATTAGAAAAACGATTAAAAATCCAAGAATCAATCCCAAATCCCCAACTTCCGTTAGACGACTAGTGATGAAAATCATTTATAAGAAATCATTTATGAAAACAACCAATCCGGGACAAGAACCAACACTACTCGACTTCATCAATCCCAACAATTAGGAAGAACGAAAACACTAATCTAGCTTAAAACGAAGGCGAAATTTATACAAGAACCAAAATAAAAGCATCATACCAAATCCTACTATATCAAAGCTATGAAGAATAACCCAAAAAAATGAACAACCTACTAACATCGAATCCATGGAAATCTAACATCATACCAATCCTAAGTCACCAAAATAGCAATTAACAACTAACTTTTAAACAAATAAAGATAAAATGCATCTAAAACTAAAGAGGATGAATCAACAACCAAGATTAAAGCATAAAACCATCAATTTCATACTAAAAAGTGCAGTAAATTAGATAATCAATCCAAGGATATCAAATCCTAGCAATCCATAGACAAAATAGCTAAAAATAAAGAGCAAGGGGGTTGAAAATAGGGAAAGAGAGATACGATTACTCCTTGATTGAAGATTTCCTCAAGAAGATGAGTTAATCCACCATGCCATAGGCTTGAAATCAAATCATAGAGCTCTCAACCTTCAATCCAACCCCAAATCTAAGCTAGATCTTCAAATCCCCAAAAAAAGTAAGAAAATACGGCTGAAAAGATAGATGTCCCGAAAATCTAGGGCAAAATACTATTTAAGGGCCGAACAAATGACCAAAATACCCCTGAGGGAAATAAAAAGTTCGCAAGATTGGCCCCGTTAGCGATCGCTAAGAAGATGTTCTAGCGATCGCTAAGTAGCAAAACAGGGGCAGAATCCACTTTTCATTTGTCGGCCCGGCCCTTCGCTCAAGGTGCTTCCGACTCGTCCTTCGGCTTCTCCTTGGCTTCCTCTTTGGTCTTCATTCTTTTGTCCTTCTCGCAATCCTTATCTTCCTCGTCCTTGCCATCCTTAGCTTCCTTGCTTTCCATGCCTTCCAACGATCCCACGACCGATCCACCATCACCGGCACCTAAACACTGTAAAGAACACTCGCAAAAACTCGTTAAACGCAAAGGGGAACAAATAGGCGACTCCAAACTAAAACTAAGCAAAAAGTAAGGAAAAAATGCATGAAATACTAGAAAATGTAAGAGAACTAAAGTAGAAAATGCGCAAAGGATGAATATAAAAAACGTGCAAACAACTACCCACAAGCTAAACCTTTCTTGTCCCCAAGAAAGAGAATGGCTTAAAAACAAAATGGGAAAAAGAAGGAACATAAATAAAATAAAACGACAATCTCCACAATTATCAAAACAAATAGTAAGGTAGTTCTAATAAGCACGCCTAGACAATTCGGTTTTCCGTATAAAGTTGCACTAAATTACCAAAAGTTTAGACCACAATGCCAAAGGAATACCTAAATGCCCAAGTGCTCGAACCTTCACGATACAACCCAAATAAATTATAAGAAAAACACGTTGCCCAAGATTCCATTAAAACCATGTAGCCACTAGGGGGAGGGATAGTGATCGTACTCGGATAGGTACTCGCGGTCTCGCTCAATTCGCTCAAGTGTGTCTAGGGGACGGTGTATGCGCTCAAATCCATCCCAATCAAGAAATGCGCTTTTGACGCGTTTGAGATGGTTCTCAAGTCTAAAAGTCCTAATAAGTTGCATAAGATGAGGTCTTTGGGTTAGGCTAGGGGTTAAGGTGATTCGGGAGTGATAAAGGCTTGTGCGAGAGGTTTACGGGTTTTGATTTTTATTCCTTTCTTTCTTCCACACACATCGGTTATTCCCTAATACATAATGGACTAAGACTTATTCGGGCTAACACTAACATACTTTCTCTCTCTCTCTCTTTTTTTTTTTTTTTTACGGGGAACCCACAAGCTATGCTTGTTTTAGGGGTTATTTATTTATTTACTTACTCATATATTTCCCCCTTTTTTTCTTTTTTTTTTCTCTTTTTTTTCTCTTTTTTTCTTTTTTTATTATATATTTTTTCTTTCTAGATGTCTAATCCAAGGTATTTCGGGAAATTGAGCCTTAGTGTGTGAGATGATATTTTTCGGGATTTGGTGGGTATTGAAGAGAAAGGTTACCGTTTTAGGCTCAAAAGGGGATTAACAAAAGGGACCATTTTTTTTTAAAGGGGGGAGGGGGGGGGGGTTTAGAAAAGAAGGCCTCTATGCAACCTAAAATTTATCCTAAACGAGAGCTACGTCAAAAACCTAAAGTCGCACCTTGATGGGAGGTAACACACAAGAAAAGAGAGGGGATTGATTATAGATGTGTCAATCCAAAGCCCAAACTCTTACGGTTCTATTCTATCCAAGTAGTCACGGTTCAATAAGGGGGGCTACAATGATCAAGCTAGTCTTAAGGCAACGAATAATGTCAAGTTGGTCGATACGCGTTAGTGACAAACTAAGGCAAAGAGGCATCCTATCTTATAGTAGACCTTACTGAAGGTAATAGATTGCAAAGGTATACTAGAAGGCCTAGTTGTCTATTTGTACTTAAAAAGAGCTAGCAACTACAAGTTATAATATTGTGGAGATAGATCAAAAATAGAATAAAAGTAAATATTTTTTTTAGAGGGGGAAAAAGAAAAGGGTATACAACCAAGACACAAACAAAAGACATGAACAAATAAACCTAAAAGGGCCACCCACAAGCAAAAAGAAGCATTGTCCTCAATGCTTTAGGTGGAATGCATGAATGAATGAGATGCAACTAGCTAAATGCAACCTATATGCAAAAAGGAGAACAAAATAAAAGAGGAGAAGCCTACTGACCCGAGCCACCGGGGGCATCCCGGTAGCCATGATAGCCACTGTGTTCGAAGAACCCGAACAAATGCCTTTGCATTTCAGAAATGGTTTGAGTGTTGGTGTTAACCGCGGCGGTGTTGTGTTCGACTTGAGTGGTGAGGGCGTTAAACTGTGCAACAAAGTCGAAATCTTGCGGAAAATTAGGTGCATGGTGTGCGTGTTGAGGCGGTGGAGGATTGTCACCCTCTTGGTCTTCCTCCTCGTCGGGTGGGTATGACCAATTGGTATTCGGTGAAAGGTGTGTGCGAGGAGGATCGGGAAGGAAGGAATGGTGCTTAAAGGTCCCCCTAAACCGCCAAGAGTAACGGTTGTGGCCGGCCGGGCGGATCATGTGCATTCTTTGGAGGGCGGCAAGGGAAAGACGGTCATCACCGGTGACTTTCTGTTCAGTATCTTCAATGTGAATGGAAAGGGCGACCTATTGATAAGGTAGGTGATAAGGCCGCCGCAAACGATCTTCCCGGAGGGTCCGTCTCTTGCCCGGGCTAGTTTGTGCGCGATAAAGGCCCCTACATCTAAGAGTAGATGGTTGGGATGGACCATGGCATAGCAAATTGCGAGGTCGGAGCTAAGGATAGTCCCGGCATCGTGACGGCCGATGATAGTGCAAGAGAGGATAGTGCAAGAGAGGATACGGTGGCCTTGGCCCCATTGGACGTGTAAGGGACAAGAAGGCCGGAAATCTGGTTCCAAAAGGCCGTGTGGTCTAACTCAAAGTTGTCGTAGTCTAGGTCGGTACCTACAACGACAGCCCCCTCCGGCTGGGCACACCCAAAGATACGAGAAATGTCGTCGAAAGTGAACTTCAACTCTTGGCCATAAATCCTAAAGATTAACCGACGCTTAGCAAAGAGGACCTTTAAGCTACTAAGGACCTCGAGAGTGACGCGCTCATAGGTGGGTGCGTAGGCAGTAAAGAGACCGGGACAACCTATGTTACCTAACAAAGTCCTAACACCATCTGAAATCCCGAGGGCTTCCAAGGCACCATGGTCAACAAATTTGGTCGGTTCAAGGGCTCGCCTAGCAAGCTTGTGAAAGAGCTCATCTTGCTTGTCATCTTTGAAGACGACACCAAGCGCCGATGGCGGTGGTTGTGCGGTAACAGAGGACTCACCCTTTTGGGTTCGAGGTCGCTTTTCGGCGGTGGTCTTAACCCGCTTGGACATTGTGTCAGTGTGAGGTAGTGACAAACCAAATCAACAAACAAGCACAAAGGGTGAGGGATACACCCACAAGCAAATAACCAAGCTTAACAATTTATTGAAAGCAAAAGTAAAGAAATTCAGATATCTAAACAAGCAAAGCAATTATTTTGACAAAAAAGTAAAAAGGAAAGAAACTACCAAAGAAAATTAGCACAAAGCAGTAACAAATCCACCCACAAGCTAGCTTAAGCAAGGTTGGAGAGGTTGAAGGAGGGGGATTTTGACCTAGGTTGAGAAAGATTTGAAAAGTGGGTGAAGAGGGGAGAAGATGGTGAAAGGAGGTTGCAAAAAGGGGAGAGAGAGATGGAGGAAGTGAAATAGTGAAGAATGGTGGTGGTTGATGGTGGTCTCCGGCAAAAATCGATGGTGGGAGGGTGGGGTTATGGAGGTCGGCGGCTGCAGCAAGAGAGGGGAGAGGAGAAGAGGGAAAATGAGAAAGAGAGGAAAGAGATTGGTTTCTAGGGTTTTTAAAAGCTGGAAGGGGAAAGAAAAAAAAACGCGCTTTAGCGATCGCTAAGCTGCCCTTCTAGCGATCGCTAAATTCGGACAGAGGGAAATAGAAGGCTAAGGAGCAGATCGCTAGCGGTCGCTAAGAATCTGCTCTAGCGATCGTTAATGGATATTTTTTTTTAATAAAGGGCTAGCGATCGCTAAGACACTGGTCTAGCGATCGCTAAATAATGGCAGAGGCAAACAGAAAGATTGAAAGGCAGGCCTAGCGATCGCTAAGACACTGGTCTAGCGATCGCTAAAGCTCAGATGTTTCTAAGAATTAAAAATTGGGGAGAAGAATGGCTCGTTTTGCGTCTCGAGCTTGACGAAGAATTGAAAACAAGGGAGAAGGGGTTTGCTCGGCGATGGAAGATCAAAGGATTGGTCTCACTGGCCACCGCCTCGCGAAGGCTCGGGCAACGGAAAGGAAACGGGGCCCGGGATTGGCGTGCCGGCTCGATAATGCTTAAGCCGCTGTCCGTTAACCTTGAAGGTTCGGGATTCGCAAGCCACCTCAACGGCCCCGTAAGGAAAAACTCGAACGACGGTAAAGGGGCCCGACCACCGAGAGCGGAGCTTTCCGGGAAATAGTTTTAAACGAGAGTTGTACAATAGAACGAGATCACCTTCCCGGAACTTTCGACGCAAAATTCGGTTATCGTGCCACCTTTTAGTTTTCTCCTTGAAGACACGCGAGCTCTCGTACGCATCGAGGCGTATTTCATCGAGTTCGTTGACTTGTAGGAGTCGACGTTCCGCCGCGTCCTTGTAATCAAAATTCAAAGCTTTAACGGCCAAAAAAGCCCGGTGTTCAAGTTCAACCGGAAGATGACACGCCTTGCCATAAACTAAACGAAAAGGGGATGTCCCGATAGGCGTTTTAAAAGCGGTTCTATAGGCCCAAAGCGCGTCATCGAGCTTTATGGCCCAATCTTTCCTTGAAGCCGCAACGGTCTTCTCAAGAATGGACTTAAGCTCCCGGTTAGAAATCTCGACTTGACCACTCGTTTGGGGGTGGTAAGCGAGTCCAACCCGGTGTTGAACACCGTACTTTTTCAAAAGAGACTCAAATTTTGACTCGATGAAATGACTACCACCATCGCTAATGATGACTCTAGGGACGCCAAACCGAGGAAAAATTGTACGTTTTAAGAACTTAGAGACAACTCGGGAGTCATTAGTTGGGGAAGCGATTGCCTCGACCCACTTAGACACGTAATCGACGGCTACTAAGATGTAACGATTAGAGTAGCTAGATGGGAACGGCCCCATGAAATCGATGCCCCAGACATCGAAAAGCTCGACCTCAAGAATATAATTGAGGGGCATCTCATGGCGCCGAGAAATGTTTCCCGTGCGTTGGCAACGGTCGCATTTCCGGACGAAAACCTCAGCGTCCTTAAAGATGGTCGGCCAATAGAAACCGGAGTGAAGGACCTTAGCCACCGTCTTGCCCGTACCCGCATGTCCTCCGCAAGGTAGGTCATGACAATGCGCTAAAATAGATTCGGTCTCTTCACTCGGAACACAACGGCGGATGATAGAATCGGCACAGGAACGATAGAGGTAAGGGTCGTCCCAAAAATAAAATTTGACGTCGTGAAAGAACTTTTTGCGTTGGTTGGAATTAAGGCCGTGAGGCTCAACACCACATGCAAGGAAATTCACGATGTCGGCGTACCAAGGCGAGTCACAAGAAGCTACGGCGAGGAGGTGGTCATCCGGTAAAGAATCATTGATTGGGGGAGAAGAGGGTGAAGATCCTAATTCTAGACGCGAAAGGTGGTCGGCTACGGAGGTCTCGGATCCGGGCTTATCTTTGATTTCTAGGTCGAACTCTTGTAGGAGTAAAATCCATCTAATCAATCTAGGCTTAGCGTCTTTCTTACTCATCAAGTGTCTAAGTGCAGCGTGATCGGAGTAGACGATAACCTTTGATCCTACAAGATACGTCCTAAATTTCTCGACGGCATAGACTACCGCTAGGAGTTCTTTTTCCGTAGTCGAGTAATTGAGTTGGGCCGGATCTAGGGTTTTACTAGCGTAATGTATAGCATGCAACCTACCATTTTTCCTTTGTCCTAACACGGCTCCTACGGCATGGTCGCTCGCATCACACATTAGTTCGAAGGGGAGCGACCAATCGGGCGGTTGAATGATTGGGGCTGAAGTCAATTCTTTTTTAAGGCACTCGAAAGCATGAAGGCATGCATCATTAAAGACAAAGGGAGTGTCCTTGGCTAAAAGCTCGGTCAAAGGGCGGGCTATTTTTGAAAAGTCCTTGATGAAACGCCGGTAAAAACCGGCATGCCCGAGAAAACTATGCACCCCTTTGACGTTCGTCGGGGGTGGTAGTCCCTCAATGATCGAGATTTTAGCCCGGTCAACTTCAATTCCACGACTCGACACAACATGGCCTAGAACGACTCCTTCGGTGACCATGAAGTGGCACTTCTCCCAGTTAAGGACGAGGTGCACTTCTTGGCACCGAAGCAAAATTTTAGAAAGGTTAACGAGACAATCGTCAAAATCCGATCCGTGTACCGAGAAATCGTCCATAAAAACTTCCATTGATTTTTCGATGAAATTTGAGAAAATTGCCATCATGCACCTTTGAAAGGTGGCCGGCGCGTTACATAGTCCAAACGGCATACGCCGATAGGCAAACGTGCCGTATGGACATGTAAACGTTGTTTTTTCTTGGTCGTTCGGATGGACCGGTATTTGCAAAAATCCCGAATACCCGTCTAAGTAACAAAAATATGAGTGATTAGCAAGACGTTCTAGCATTTGATCTATGAAAGGCAAAGGGAAGTGGTCCTTCCGGGTGGCTAAATTGAGTTTTCTATAGTCAATGCACATCCGCCACCCGGTGACCGGCCGAGTAGAAATCAACTCTCCCTTGTCATTGTTAACGATGGTCATGCCCCCTTTTTTAGGGACTACTTGAACCGGGCTCACCCACGAACTATCGGAGATAGGGTAGATGATTCCCGATTTAAGTAGTTTCAAAACCTCCTTTTTCACTACTTCTTTCATGTTAGGGTTTAACCTACGTTGGGGCTCAATGGAGGTCGCGTGCTCGTCGCTAAGTAAAATCCTATGGGTACAAAACGAGGGGCTAATCCCCTTGATATCGTCAATGGAATAGGCCAATACACTTCTATACTTCCTAAGCACACATAATAACTTATCTAGTTCAATATCGGACAGCAAAGCATTAACAATAACAGGATAAGTATTATCGGCACCTAGAAAAGCATATTTCAGATTAGGAGGGAGGGGTTTAAGATCTACCTTCGGCGATGTCTCAACCTCATTGTTCGGGATGTCCGGAAGGCGCTCGGTTGGTATCTTCTTCTCGAAAGGCGCACTCGCATCAAAGGTCTCTTCAATCATCCGCGCATCACCATCATCAACCAATAGCTCTTCAGAAAATACGGTCTCTAAGGCGTCGGCTATTTGCACGTCATCCATGGAGGAAGGCAAACCCATCGACTTCCTCAACTCGAATTCCACCTTCTCCCTTCCCACGTTCAACGAAAGTTTACCGTTTTTGACGTCAATAATGGCCCCCGCGGTAGCAAGGAACGGGCGGCCTAGAATGATGGGAGTATTGACGTCTTCCACCATCTCCAAAACTACGAAATCGCACGGAATGATAAAATTCCCGACTTGCAACGGTAAGTCTTCCAAAATGCCCACGGGATATTTAATCGAGCGATCCGCGAGTTGCAAAGAGATGTTTGTGGCCTTCAACTCCCCCCTTTGAACCTTGCTCGCAATTGTCAAAGGCATAAGGCTTACGCTCGCCCCCAAATCACATAGGGCCCGATGGATGGATATTCCGCTAATAGAGCACGGGATCGAGAAACTACCGGGGTCCCCGAGTTTGACGGGACAAACGGTAGTGATGAGTGCGCTACACTCCTCGGATAAGATGACTCTACTTCGCCTTTTTATCGAAATGAGGTCCTTAAGGAACTTTGCGTAGGTCGGGATCTCGGTTATCGCGTCCATGAATGGGATTGTGATGTGCAACTGTCGCATCATCTCCAAGAACTTGCCAGTTTGGCCTCTAACTTCGCTTTGGCCAACCGGGTCGGGTATGGAACGTTCGGAAACCGAGTTTGAGTAGGAACTTGGGTGGACTCCTTACCCATTTCCTCAACCGAAACATCATCGCCTTGAGCCACCTTTTCACCATCGCTACCCTTTTCCTTGCCTTTATCACCACTACTCGGAATCAAGCCTCTTGTCTTTCTCTCGACTTCTTTCAAAATCTTCCCGTCTCTCAATACAATAGCGTTCATTTGAGCCCTCGGATTGGGCTCGGGTTGGCCCGGCAATTGCCCTTGCGGTCTCGCCGAATTGGCTATTTGTTGGGCCAATTGGGATATTTGGGTTTCGATGATTTTGTTATGGGAGGTCATCGCTTCAAGGCGGGTATTTACTTGCTGCAGTGAATTGTTGAAGAAGTCATTCTTATGACCTTGTTGAAGGATAGAGGTTTCGAGGAGGGTTTCCAAGTAGGATCTTGGCGGGTGTGGTTGGAGTGGGGTGTTAGGAAGAGGAGGGCGGGGTTGGAAGTTGTCGGGTTGAGGTTGTTGGTATTGTGGTTGGGGTGGTGGAGGTAGAGGTGGAGGTTGATATGGTTGTTGCGGTGGTGGTTGATATTGTTGTTGCGGTGGTGGTTGATATTGTTGTTGCGGAGGTGGAGGGGGAGGTGGTTGAGGTTGGTATTGAGGAGGGGGTTGATGGTGTTGTTGTTGTGGTTGGTTATTTTTATAGGAGAGGTGTGGGTGGTTGCGCCAACCGGGATTGTACGTTTGAGAAAAGGGGTCATTAACTCGATATTGCCCGCGAGGTTGGAGTTGCAAGGCATTCATTTCTTCCATTGTACAATTCATGGTGGCCGGGCACGCATTGGAGTCGTGGCCTTGCACACCACAAACGACACAAATGTTCGGCGGCTCTTGATATTGTGGATGAGGGGCTCTTGCAAGTTGTGCTAACTTATCATCGAATGACGCACTCATGTTGTCGATCTTTGCCACGATAGAAGCCATGGCATCGGAATCGGAAGAAGAAGGTCCTTTTGGATGAACCGCCCCCTCGTTGGGCCATTGGTAATGATTGATGGCCAGATTCTCGATGAGATCCTTAAGAAAAGCGGGAGTCTTTGTCATAATGGTTCCCCCGGCCGAAGAGTCAATGGCAAAGCGTGCGTCCGATCTCAATCCGTTATAAAAGAGTTGGATTAGCCTCCAATCCTCTATCCCGTGATGAGGACATTGCCGTTGGAGACTTTTGAACCTCTCCCAAGCCTCGTACAATTCCTCGGTGCCGCCTTGAGTAAAATTAGTAATTGCCTTCGTGAGATTAGCGGTCTTTCCTGGTGAAAAGAATCGAGTGACGAATGCCTTCGCAAGGCCCTCCCAAGATGTGAAGAAGTTCGGGTCATGACCCTCTAACCACTCCTTAGCGGCATCCTTCAAGGAGAAGGGGAAGAGTTTGAGCCGAATAGCTTCTTCATCCAAGCCATTAATCTTTAGAGTGCCGCATTTTTCGATGAAGGAGTTGAGGTGCTTTGAAGGATTCTCCATTGGTGTACCCGAAAAACGGTCGATCATGATGAAGTTGATCAAACTCGTCTTTATCTCGAAATTATTGGCGGTTTGGTTGGCGGGCCTCGCAATGCATGAGGTGTTGCTAAAGCGAGGTTGAATGAAATCCTTAAGCGTCCGTTGATCAGCCATCCTTGCTTCCTTTAACTTTCTTGCACGTTCCACGTTTTGCCGTCGACAATGTGCCTCGATCTCGGGTTCAAAGAGTAACTTCTTCTTCACGTGAGAACGCCTAATCATAAACCTTGACTAACTGGAGACACATCGAACAAAAAGGTCAAAGAACGTGCGGAAAGTAAACAATTTAAGCATGTAAGCATAGAAAGCACGAAAGGAATCAAAACGGAAACCACAAGGGTGAACAGGGCTTTAGCGATCGCTAAGACCATGGTCTAGCGATCGCTAAGTAAATAAATGGGAAACAGGAAGTTGGGGTGCAGGTCTTAGCGATCGCTAAGACATGGTCTAGCGATCGCTAAGAAAAAATGAGGGGAAACAGAAAGTTCAAGGAAGGAGCCTAGCGATCGCTAAGAATATGGTCTAGCGATCGCTAGCCTCTGTGCTGACCAAAATTATTATATATATATTTTTTTTTACGATTAAGAATACCAAAAAGGGTTTAGAAAAGGTGAGAAAACATGTCCCAACATGCCAAGGGTCATATCCCTTGTCAATCTAGTCGCCTCCCCGGCAGCGGCGCCAAAAACTTGTTTCGCTCAAAATGTGTGGTAATCAATTGACAAAAATCAAGCTTTAATTTCGTGAGAAAAATACCGCAAGCGTACGGTGTCGTAGCATACGGGTCGAACACAGGGAGACGACGGACTAAGCACGGGATTACACCCCTAGCGTAGCTAGTCATGCGAAATCGGTTTTTCAAAGATTCATGATTACACTAGGCATGAGAAAGGAAACTATCTACTTTACGCTAGTATCGAGAGACTCTAATGACAACCAAACAACTAATTAAAACTAGAGATGGGAAATTAAGCATACTAAAAGGAGAACAAAACACTATTCTTAACCAATTAGGCACGGAGACAAAAGAAGGCAAATGACATACTACTAAACAAGCTAAGAGTAAAAGGGATAATAAGATATGGACAAAGGACTATTCGACTAAATTGATAGGAACGATGAGCGTCAAATAGTATCCATTCAAGTGGGAGTTATCGAGTACTAGGGGCGTTCGTACCCCTCTTCCGAGGATGCACGAACCATTTTCAACGGGTCCGGTTATTTCCATACCGAACCCATTAGAAAACGATTACTCGATAAGGACCCCAACTATTATCAACACCTATTTCCATGATGTTGTAAAAGTCCCCGGTTAATTTATCCGAACAACGACCGAACTTCCATTCAAATCATTGTTATTAGAAAAACGATTAAAAATCCAAGAATCAATCCCAAATCCCCAACTTCCGTTAGACGACTAGGTGATGAAAATCATTTATAAGAAATCATTTATGAAAACAACCAATCCGGGACAAGAACCAACACTACTCGACTTCATCAATCCCAACAATTAGGAAGAACGAAAACACTAATCTAGCTTAAAACGAAGGCGAAATTTATACAAGAACCAAAATAAAAGCATCATACCAAATCCTACTATATCAAAGCTATGAAGAATAACCCAAAAAAGTGAACAACCTACTAACATCGAATCCATGGAAATCTAACATCATACCAATCCTAAGTCACCAAAATAGCAATTAACAACTAACTTTTAAACAAATAAAGATAAAATGCATCTAAAACTAAAGAGGATGAATCAACAACCAAGATTAAAGCATAAAACCATCAATTTCATACTAAAAAGTGCAGTAAATTAGATAATCAATCCAAGGATATCAAATCCTAGCAATCCATAGACAAAATAGCTAAAAATAAAGAGCAAGGGGGTTGAAAATAGGGAAAGAGAGATACGATTACTCCTTGATTGAAGATTTCCTCAAGAAGATGAGTTAATCCACCATGCCATAGGCTTGAAATCAAATCATAGAGCTCTCAACCTTCAATCCAACCCCAAATCTAAGCTAGATCTTCAAATCCCCAAAAAAAGTAAGAAAATACGGCTGAAAAGATAGATGTCCCGAAAATCTAGGGCAAAATACTATTTAAGGGCCGAACAAATGACCAAAATACCCCTGAGGGAAATAAAAAGTTCGCAAGATTGGCCCCGTTAGCGATCGCTAAGAAGATGTTCTAGCGATCGCTAAGTAGCAAAACAGGGGCAGAATCCACTTTTCATTTGTCGGCCCGGTCCTTCGCTCAAGGTGCTTCCGACTCGTCCTTCAGCTTCTCCTTGGCTTCCTCTTTGGTCTTCATTCTTTTGTCCTTCTCGCAATCCTTATCTTCCTCGTCCTTGCCATCCTTAGCTTCCTTGCTTTCCATGCCTTCCAACGATCCCACGACCGATCCACCATCACCGGCACCTAAACACTGTAAAGAACACTCGCAAAAACTCGTTAAACGCAAAGGGGAACAAATAGGCGACTCCAAACTAAAACTAAGCAAAAAGTAAGGAAAAAATGCATGAAATACTAGAAAATGTAAGAGAACTAAAGTAGAAAATGCGCAAAGGATGAATATAAAAAACGTGCAAACAAAATTCTGACTACTTAAAATAGAATTGACTAAGTAGTCAAGTTTTGACTAAGTCAGTAGTTAATTTTGAGTAATAGTTAGTTTTCATAAAAGCCAGTGGGAGTCCAATTTATTCTATATCCAGTTTTGAATAAAAGATATATATATACTAATCATTGATTAAATAGATTTCAGAATTATAATCCAGACAAGATATAAATTCATCCAAGATCTACCTTTTAGGAGATAGGATATAGTTTCATATCTTTGAAACAGTAATAATTAACTTTAATCAATAATTGTGTTGGAGAAATTGATAAAGATATTAATTAGCTTTTAGTGTTATAAAATGCTAAAATAGAATTTCTAGGAATTTACCAGTATGGTAAATAGAAATCTGTTTTCAGATAGAAAACAATCATCTACACTGCAACTAAGGAAAGTTGCAATTTAACTTTACATATTCAGTGAACTCAGAGTTAGTCCAGATCTCCAAGTTCAGGGAAATATGGTAAAGTGAAGTCTAATTTTGTTTTATAGTGTTTGCAAAACAAAATTAGCTGAAACAAGTATAAAACATCAGTAGATATTAAACTTGTAATTTTTTGTTATAACTTTGATTAAAATGGTAAACATTAATCAAAGGGTTTAAACTGAAGTTGGGTGATACTTCATTTAGACGAGTATTTAACAAACGTTGAGTAGACACAATAAAAGGTAATTAAGAGATGCTATTAATTTTAGTATTATTACAGAGTGTAATATGGACTATACAAAAATTAGTCTCTTAAATTCGCTTTTATATTTTGCATGTTTTGTAATCCAGGAATGAGACTAGTTCCCAGTCTTTCATTCGAAAATTCTCCGTGACAACTTATTGTGGTGGGAACCCAATAGGGTGTTAAAGTCATTGTGAGTTTTTGGGAAGTTATGATTAGTGGGTTGAATAACAGCTATAAGCGTTGTAGACCAAAATCTACACAGATATTCGATAGAGTAGCGAATATCGGACGTGATCCGCAGTTGAGACTGCTTCTTGGATTTTGTCATAAGTAGAATCTCACAGTGGTTGTCCTTATCACCCGAGGTATCTGGTTTGATATCATGTGGACTGCTGGATACTTAGTGCGTTCAACCGCTACGCCGTAACAGAGTGGCTATAAAGGGCGTGACTAGATTCAGCGGAAGCCGTGGTATTAAATGCAGATATGCAAGATGTGATTTGCACCTCTTCTCTGAAGAGAGACATTTCTGGGCCCCTTGACTGACTGAATATACTGATGAAGTGCATAGCCATGCCCAAACGAACTGATTAGTTCTTTGTCGTTTACCTATCAGTAGAGGTCGGATAGTCGAGAAACAGAATCTTGAGTATTTAGAGTTGACTTAATCCAGACTCATAATCATAGATGAAATATCGTGTTGCAAAGGGAAAAGCCAACATATACCCAAATTTATGAACATTTGTTTCGTAAATGTTATTTCCTTACGAAAAAGTTTAAATCACCATCTGGGTATAAGAGTTCTTGTAACCTGGTTAGCCTAAGTGCCTGTCTAGGGGCCTCCTTAGGTCCGTGTAAACAAGACGGTATTGCCAACTTGCACAAGTGGGAGTCTGCTAGTAATTATGTGCAGAAGTTGACAAACCAGTGATTACACATCCAATGTTATAAGACAGTTGAGGGTCACACCTGTGAGGACCTATAAATCAAACAAGTTAAATAAAACCCAGAAATGGAGAGATTGGGTTTATAATCAGTTGGGTATTTTCAGTCAGAAATCCCAAAGTATGAGGGTTATTAATTAATTAGGTAAATTATTTATTTATTAGTGAAAAATAAATAAATAATAGAGATATCTAATTAAAGGTAATTATCTAGAAGATTATTTCTTAAAGAAAAAGAAAGAATCAGATAATTATGGAAACTGAATCAGTTAAGAATTCATTTCTTTTAAATAAGCCTTAAGGGTTAAGTAAATTCATTCATTCATCCAATCCCTAATTAGTTTCCATCTAAATTCTCTCTCTCTTTCTCTCCACTTGGCGCCGATTTCCATACCCCAAACCAGTTCGGTTTTCGGTTTCTGCTCGGGTTTTTGAGTTCTGCTAGAGGAACGTTCGTGTGGTCGATCACCGGTGGATTATTCTCAAGCAATCCAGGTAAAAATCACTTCTTGTTAATGTTTAAATGAATTAAACGAACGATTGTGGTTTTTGGGTTTTTATCCAAAATCGCTTCCGCATGTTTAAGTGTTCATCGTATCAGTTTGATTCGGGGATCACAGAAAAACCCAACATAATAGTCTACATAACTTGACCGTTCCCAGTGGTAGATACGATACCTGGACTTTCCTACACTATATTACTCACAATCAGGTACGCTTGCCTGTGAATGTGGTAACAGTGGCTAGGCTTTAGAGGTTAAAACTTATTTCGCTTTTTATATATAATAATTACCGCATCACCAAGCAAGACAACTTCTCGGTGTCTAGAATACTTCTCGTACTGCTTCCTCCGTCTATGACTGTATCACCTCCTCAATTGCAACGACAAGAATTTAACACTTAAAAAGTGGTGTAGCTCCATCACAAATTGCACATGCATTAATTCCTCTATTCCAATACGCCTCTTAACTGAGTGTTTTGATACTATGGCACTGTGCCTGTGAATAAAGAAGACAATCAGAAGTAGGAGGGTTGGAAACATTGAAGACATAGGGTCGTCAAAAACTAGATGGTGATGTCAATGGTGGAAATCAGCGATGGCGGAAATCTGAGGGTGGAGGTGTTCAAGATGATATCATATGTGTATGTTCAATGTTTAAATTTACTTAATGTTTTAGAATAAAATTTGGTAATAAAGGTAAAAGATAAAAATCCCATTTACTTAACTAATATTATTTAACATAGTTAGTGATTAGGGACCACTCTCAAAGAAAAATGAAAACAATAAAACGATTTTTAGATTTATCAAATCTTAAGTCTCACTTTTAAAGTTTTTAGTAAACCTCAGGACCAAAACTAGAATTTACTCTTTTTAAAATGAAGAATTGTTAAAGAGGTGATTTTTTTTGAAAATTTTTGTTTTTTATTTTTCTATTATAAAGAAACCGTTAAAAAAATACACTTATAGATGTAATGAGAGGTTTTATATAAACTATAATATTAGTTTGTTAAAACGAGCTTAGTAAGATTTCTTTTTTCTTTATAATTTTGTGTAAAAACTTTAGTTTTTGTTTTAAACTTGGTGTGAAGTGATTTTTAATATATATGTTTTATTAGTTTTATAATTATTTTTATTAAAAAATACATGAAAGCTTAAAAAATGTTTTTATAAAAACTATTATTGTATGCTTTTATATAGCTTATTAAATTGGATAATCTAGAAGTAATATTTAAAGCAAAAGGTAAAAAGAATTGTTAACAACCTCTATTAGTGATTAAGGTTTACTTTTTGTTTTTTTAAGGTTAACGTTGTTGTTTAAACTTTAAACCTTAACTATCGTATCATTATGCACCTATGGTATCCATTTTGGTAATTATATATAATTTGATAAGATGTAGATAATAATTTAAAATTACTTAAATATAATGTATTAAACATGTTGAGTAAACTATGTTTTTCTTCTTTGTGATTTATTCACAATTTTCATTTTAGTCTTTGTAGTTTAAAAAGTACATTTTTTTCTTTTTGTTTTTTTTTTTTGAAAAGCGTTTTTTTATCATTTTTTTGAAAATGTTTTTCTTTTTGGTGGTTTGCATCTTGCAATTCGTTTTCCTTTTCATCCTCTAACTATCTTCGTGGAAAAGATCTGTTAAGTCAATGATATTTTTGTTAAAATAACATTTTCATTAACCTATTATCAAAGCAATATAAAAATATCTTAGGGCGTAAACTATATTTTTGGTTGATTTGGTTGTCGGTCACTATCACTATCACGTCTTGTTTCAATTTTGAATAATTACCATTTTTGTCATTGTAATTGCCACTTGTACATCTTTTGAATAACTACATTTTTTATTGCTATGGTTAAAGAAAAAAAGTCATTTAACTCAATTGTATTTTACATTACAATATAGAGTATACATTTATTATATTAAATATAATTAACCTGTCCTAGAATCTATATTATTGTTGGTTCCGACAAGGTCACTCCTGCCCTTATGCTTTCAGGTTTCTTCCCTCTTAATTCTTCCCATCCCTTTTCAAAACCGAATGGAGAAATTCATCATCATCTTCTTCAAATACCCCAAACACATGCTATGGTGAAACCTAAACCAGTAAAAGTTTTGGGAAGACCACCCAAACAACCCAAATTTTGTTACATACAGTTTTCTAAGAGCTTTTCACATGATCACACATTCGTACTACACATAGAGACGGAGGTCGAGGTTGAAGGTAGAGCAGATTGGGGTTGTTGGGGATTCTTTGGGCTAACAACGACATTGAGAGAGGGCAACCCACCATAAAAGGAACATTTTTCTTCTTATTCTCGTACAACGACTTTGTAAAAATATAGATGGTTCCATTCTCTAAGAACTTCATCTCTCTGCAAACTTCAATTTGCTTGTTGATTTAGACTTTTAAAGTTATTGATTTGCTTGTAGGTTTGGTTTTTGGGTTATTTTTTTTTACTTGGAGTTCTTTGTTTGATTGACACTTGAATTTACTTGGTTCAAAACCTAGTTTATTTTATTGGGGTTCAAATTGGAATTAGGCTTCAAATTTGGTTATAGAAGATTTAATTCTCTTTCACTTTGATTTGGATTGGGTTTTCAAATATTGTCCGGATTTTGGTTCATATGGGTTTGCCAAAATGGGTTTGTCAAATGATACGATCCTCCGATCAAACTGTAGGGTTTGAGTTTGGTGCATAAATAGGTTGTATACATACTTAAAACACATGTATAGTTAAATTGATTTAAAAAAATTAACAAAAATATGAGAAAACAAAAAAAATATATATTAAAGGACCAAAATTCCCCGACCTTAACTATGTTCTTTAACGGAGTCAACAAGATGGACCAAATCTAAACAAAATGACAACCATTGGATCAAATCTAAAACAAAATAACAAATATAGTGATCAAAAGTTTAGTTATTTGAAAATAGAGACGAGACTTGATGGTAAATGATAACTACAAGGACCAAAAATGTAAAATCCCCAAATATTTTATATATATTATTATGAGTAAATTAAACTTTTGGTCCTAGTGGACCCATTATCAAGTGTAGTCCCTCTTTTAATGATTATCTTATGAATACTCTATTTCTTTTATTATTCGCTGTCTCATAAAATAAATGTGTTATTAAAAATAAAATAATATTGATGATGTTAAAAAGCACTAAAATCAATATCCACGAGTCCCATTATACGCTAATTGTTCTTTACACATGTTTTATCATTATTAATACGGGGCTAGTTCATGTAGTTCTATTTAGGAATCTCCGAGGTTTTCACCATGCCAAGTTTTAGGGCATTAGGTACTCTTTTGCTAATAACATTCTTATGCAATGGTTACCTTTAACATACCCAATGCAATAGTAAATTTTGAGAGGACGAAGTGGTTGTGTCGCCTGTTAATTCTAAAAATCGCACTTAAGACAACTTAATGTTACTTATGAGGTTTGTCCAACTAAATAAAGGAACCAGGTTTGGTAAAGTCGTGCGAGAAAGAGAGAAGAGAGACAAAATGTTTGATGAAATAAGAAAATAAAACCAATTGAATAAACTATAAATGTATAAAGTATAAAATAGAAAATAGAAAATGATAAAATAAAGAATATAAAACCAATTAAATAAATAACTATAAAGGTATAAAGTATAAGTATTAAAAA
The DNA here is from genome assembly GCA_030169165.1 of Centaurea solstitialis. Classification (NCBI taxonomy): domain Eukaryota; kingdom Viridiplantae; phylum Streptophyta; class Magnoliopsida; order Asterales; family Asteraceae; genus Centaurea; species Centaurea solstitialis. Next base: position 47,137,943 of record CM058042.1, on the reverse strand, counting down.
TATTTTGTATAACATTTACATATTTATTATGTTTAATATTATGATTAAATCTAAAAGTATTTAATATTAAACTGATTTTAAAGTATTCGTATTTATTTGTCTATAAACATGTATCTTATAAACAAAAAAAATGTTTTTCTTGTATTTTAACTTAATATGATTATCTATGTTAATATGATAATGGTATAAAATGAAAAGAGAAAATTAAGTATATAATACAAATTAAATAACAACCACAACATTCTAAAATGTAACTACTAAAAATCTTGTATAGATATACTAGTATTTATGATATTTAAATATTTGATCATATGTATGTTAATATGATAAGGATATAAAATGGAAAAGGTAAAAGGTAAAAGATATAAAAGAAAAAAATAATTAACTATAAGGGTATAGAGTGTAACTTCAAAATTTAAGAATTCATTGTGTTTAACCGAGAACTGTGCAAGGGGTAGGATATATATAGGAGGGGTAAGTTTAGCAACCTCTCATATATTACATACCTGATGACATTTCTTATGCCAATAGCAAAGAGCTCTTCTCCCGCCATTTACTCTTCTCATTCAACATCCATTCGATGAAGGTACCTGAAAATTCCAGATCGATCTATAACATCATTCTGAGATCTATAAGGCGGGCTCACTATCGAATTCTATACTGCATATTGGTTCTTGAATTTCCCAAAAGTTCTTATAAATGACATTTAATCGGCTCTTGAATTGCGATTTGTTTGATCGGGTAATTTATTTATTTGTAGTTTTATCGGCAATAAATATTGTATATCTGATTATCTTTGGATAATATGTTTTAATTTTGACATATGGAAGTAGCGCTATAGGTCTATTTTTCATTGTTTATGTCCGACTACTCTTGAAAACATATTTGCTTGAAATTTATGACAAACCCAATACGCTCATCATTCTATTTATGCTACCTGTTACAATTTTAGTGAAATTGCAAAGTATCTTAGCTTTATTCCACATAAAGTTTGATATACACGTCGTTAGCTACTTATGTATATGTTTTCCATGATAGGTGGCTCCGTTTTTATGATTTGTGAACTTAGGCATCATAGTCTATAAATCAATATCATAATTACTTTTGCTATACCCGTGGCATTAAATTTGAAGTGTCCTATACAACAACTTAACAAGTGTCATAAAAAAGACGAGTTTAGGGTATTAAATTTGAATTGTACTAATACGACGCTTTGTATTAAAAATGTCTTATATACTTGCTAAAATGCCTAAAAGCGTCCTATAAATGAATTATGGCTCCTTTAGATATGACACTTTAATTTGTTTTTTAAAGTTGTCTATTAAGTCTCTTACAACTTAATGAAGTCCAATAAATTTAGTTTAATCGTAATAAATTCTTTATTGTTAAAAAATATCTTGTTAAGGACATGTCACCAAACCAATTCATGGCCACAGATTGCAAAATAGGGCATGTTTTATATCATTTCATGGGTCCCAATTGAAAAATAAGTAATACGTTGATACTCGTCTTTTCTATGGACGTTTCCCAAAAGAATTTTTAGATGAACTTTTTGAGGTAGAAAAAAAATGATATTTTTCAATCCTAGTTCTTATCTTACAAATGTTTTTGTATACCATGTAACGATTTTATATTGAGCATCCGTTTACTAAACCATTACCCGCATAAGTTACTAATGTCATTTACCTTATTGATTAAGCATGTCAGCATGTCTTCACATGCTTAATCAATAAGGTAAATGACTGAGAAACTTATCTAGTAAGGATCCAAAGACCGAGACTCTTATCATGGTAAGTGTGAGAAATAACTATTACCCGCTAAACACTTACCGGGCTTAAAATGCTTGCTAAAAATCCTGTTCAAGACCAACAATGTTACACAATAATTAATTAAGGTAGTTGAATCTTAATCTCTTGCCAATAAATGCTTATCCAATAAGAATTTGGTAAACGGACCAATATGAGTCACTTCTTATTGTGACTCAAAAAAGTCTTTGTATTTATAATTCAGGGGTTCCCTTGCATTATACTTGTAACTTTGAAAGGAGCCTAGGAATATATGCTCATCAGTCCTTAAAACAAAGGGTAGGGTATATTTTGCATTGCTAATATGGGATTCTTAGTCAAAAACCATCTTGAGCTATTGAATGGCTTTTGCATTGGTGTAGACTTAGGGGCTGTTTACTAACGACTTAATGGGGCTTAATGGGATTTCTGGCTTATTCGCACAGACACAAGGAGTGTTTACTTACGACTTAATCACTCAGAAGGTGGCTTATTCGCACAGTGATCGGGGTGCACTTGTCCCCATTCAGCCCATTTTTGGACAAAATTGCCCTTCCTTTTTTGCAAGGGTTTAAACAAAAAAGAAGCCTGATACAAACTCTTTCACCTTCACGTCAACATCTCTCAACAAAAACCCTAGCTTCCATCTCTACATTCAACCACCACTCCATCTCTACAGCGTCGCCGACCATCTCGCCGTCGCCCATCTCGCCGCCGGCAGCCCTGCTGTCGGAGGGCTGCCGGCATCTCCATCATCATATTCATTGTAATTTTTGATTTTGACCTTCAAAAACCCAAGCAGATATCGATTCTATTATCACCATCGGTGCTTCTCCCTTAAAAATTGATAACCCATTTTGCTTTTGATTTGTGCTTCTCCTCCCATTTTGCTTTTGATTTCTGCTTCTCATCATCCAGGGCGCTTCTGGATTTTCATTATCACCACCACTTTAAGAATTAGGGTATGTTTTATTAAATATATATATATATATAATATATTATTTTAATAACTTCACAAAATTATGTCAATTGACATTTTATCACTTAAAATGTCGATAATAGTTTAATTAATTTTATCTTTTAAAAACATGATATTTATTTTATATTGAACAGTAAAATGGTCGTTTTGATGTTGTTTAAATTTTAGTACATATTTTTTTTAAGATAATAGTTAAGATTTTGTTGAAATATAAAATTGTGTTTCAATTATATAAAACAATTTATAATTTATAGTCAGGGGTAAATTAGTCATTTCTGACATTCAGACTGTTAATTCAGATAAAAAGGTAAACACCAACATCAGTATATACAGACAGACAAATTTATACAGACAGACAAATTTATCCATACAGACAGACAGACAAGATTTGGTAAACAACCCCTTAGTGGTCCATCGAAACAAATATTTCTTAAGATATGAATGGGGCAACTAATAACCAACGATAAAATTGTGGTAGTAACTAGTTAGGCCAAAAAACCAATGCAGATCCCTTAAGATTTGCAGAAGGGTTAATCGATCATAGCTTTAAAATATTCTTTATATTGCTACATCCGCCACTGAAGTACATAACTATCAACTCCAACATTCTTGCTAAATGTTACCTATGCTAGTGTTGATTGCATGTATAGACTATTAGAAATCAGAAATCAGAATAGTAGAAAACAACAAAAGGAGAGAACAATTCGTAAACATATGAAAATGGAACAAGGTTTTGGAACTAATTTCTACCTTCATAAAACAACATGAAATACATATTTTTAATGCAAAAACTAACCCACTAACACTACCACTACATCCTAAACTCAGCTAAACTACCAACTAACTTCTTCCCTAAAACATGGCACTAAAAAAAACTAACTTGGAATTAATCAAACATCAAACTAAACCAAACTAAAAATACTAATAATCAAGATTACCCAACATTCACCCCCGTAATCTTGATGATGACGACCCATTCATCACAGCAGAGCTGGTTCTTCCTCTTGTGTTAAATTGGCTTCATTCTCCTTGTCTTTCCATTTTGTGCACTCATTTGCAAAATGTCCGAACACCCCACAATCATAGCATTTAAAACCTCTTTTATCACCTCGACCCGTGCCTCTTCCACGTTCTCTTTGTCCTCTATTGAATCCTCTTCCCCGACCTCTTCCTCGTCCAAATTGCCTACCATCATGCTCACTTGTCAACAAAAGTTTTCCTTGTTCTTCATCCTTTTCATCATGGCTTTTCAAGTCTTTTTCCGTATGCTTTGAGTCTTCCCAGAGCTTCTTCAAAAGACATGGTTCCAATCTCCAAGTATTACTCGATGGAGGCAATAATTGGTAGATATTTCTTCCGGGTCGAGTTGAAAAGCTTTCTCACAACTACTTCTTCTTTAAGGCTTGAACCGAAACTTTTAAATTTTGCTACTATGCCACTTATTTTACCCGAAAATTCATTAATGGTCTCGTTCTCCTTCATCCTTAACATCTCAAATTCACTCCTAAGACTCGATCGGCTCCTAAGTATCGAACCCGAATCGCTTCCCAAACATCCTTTGTATCTTTATGTTTAGAGACCTGCAACAGAAGATAACGGGTAGAGTTTGGAAGATAATGGCTTTCGTGGTATATTCTTCTTATCTTCCGCAGTTCCTCCTGTTACGGGATCCACTAACTCCCGTAAACCGTATGCCCTTAGAACTGTTTAAACAAGAATCGACCACGAAGTGTAGTTCATTTCAGTTAATTTTGGACATTGAAGTGGTACGTTACCTTGCTCGCGGATTGTTATAGGTCCTACATTTTCTGCCATTTCTTGCTAGAATTTCGAGTTCTAAAAAGCGGTCTTTATCTTGTTCTTCCTTCTCCTCTTCTTGCCTCATGTTACCTGCTTTCTTTCTTGTTGATTCTTGTTATTCACATTTTGTTTTAGGCCTGAACCTGGTACTTCTTGTGATTTCTTACTATTTCTTGCTGCTTCTTCTGCCGGTCAGCGAACGATTAGCCTTGTTGCTTGCTTTCTTTCTCGCGGCCTAATTGCATAAGGTTGCAATCGGCCTTCTCTATATTTCTATGCACTAGGTATGAACCTAGGCGCTCTGATGACCAAATGTTGGAAATTAGAATAGTACAAAACAACAAAAGGAGAGAACAATATTTACAAAAGATATGAAAATGGAACAAGGTTTTGGAACTAAGTTCTCTACCTTCATTAAACAACATGAAGTACCTATTTATAATGCAAAAGCTAACCCACTAACACTACCACTACATCCTAAACTCATGCAAGCTACCAACTAAGCCTAGTGTGGGATGTAGCTCACTTTTTCCCTAAAACATAGCACTAAAAAACTAACTTGGAATTAATCAAGCATCAAACTAAACCAAACTAAAAATACTAATCATCAAGATTACCCAACATAGAGTAGGGGTGTGCATCGGTTGACATCCAATGGATGTGAGGGGAACTGATCCCATCCAATCATCCATTAGATGTTGGATGTTTCCAATCCAATGGATGATTAGATCTGTTCGGTTCCATCCATTGGATTTTCTTAGTGAGTATCTATTAGATCGTATTGGATCCAACTAACTTTAATCGGAACACATCCAACCAATATTAATTATTGTGGGGAATAGGGGATTAATGGATAAGTGGCTAAAAAAATCCTGATAAGTCTTTTTCATTTAATATATATTAAATGTTTTCTAATTTTAATTTTTTATTTTTATTTTTAATTAAGTATTAATATTATATTTTATATTTTATTGGAGACAATTGGATGGTAACTGAATGTGCATCGGATGGTAACTGGATGAGTATTGGATGGATGAGAAATTGAGAATCGGATGATAAGTGGATGGGTATTAGATAGCTTTGTTGGTTTTTGATTGGATGGTGAATTGGATCGATTCTATCGGTTCCTATCGGTTCCTATCGGTTTTTGGACTACCATCCAAGAACTAAACCGATCCAATTGGAAGTTGAATTCTCCATCTGATGTGACCCGATTACAAGTGGATATTGTTGGATCCCTTTTTCATGATTACAATACTAATTAACACATAATAATACTCAAATTAATAGAAATGCAGCAGAAGAACTAGATATGAGTATATTATGTATGTGAAATAAGAAACAGTGAGTTAATTGATATAAAGCAAGTAATCTAATCACTTAATCTATAAGAACACCAAGAACACGTACTACTATGTGTAGGATGAAGACAAAGAGAGAATTGCTCAAATGCATCTTTTCATTGATTAATGCACACAAATTACAAAGGGAAAACATGTATTTATACAAGTTGCAATCTAACAAGAACAAATAAGATAGTGACATGTGGCACTAGAGATCTTCAAGATTTGCTTAGCCTGAAGTTAGTTGCAACCACTACACGTGAGAAGCACGTGTATTTGAAGAACCCTTTGAACCTGCTAAGTCTTCAATTCTCAGAGCTCTTCAGCCGCAGATCCTCTGTGGCACTTCACAGAGCCTTTGCCGGCTCTTCCTTGACTTTTCTTATGTCTTCTATCGAAGGCCCTCTAAAGACCTCTGTGAAGACTAGCTTCTGTCGACTCTACACTTAGCATTTTTCAATATTTCTTAAGCCTAAAACTTGGAGCTAGCAGATATCCAATCATTTTCGGTCGGTTGTAATTGGATCAGTCGGTTGTGATTGGATCAGTTGACTTTCTCCACACCCCTAGTATAGACCATAATGTCATCAAAGAACATAAGTACAAAATTTAGAAAGAATGGGTGGAGCATGTCATTCATCAATAATGATCAGAATTTTGTGAGAGTGTTGGCAAGAACAGACGTTACGATAAGAAACACATGGTGTCTCACATGAGTTCTCACTACAACAAAATTGGGTTTATAAGACTCCACCAACTTTTAAGCGTCCTATTAGACAGCTATATAGTACTAAATGCGTTATAGGGCTTTTGTTTTTAAATTCTAAAAATTTGGCAAGACTATCCTTCCAATTCGAGGAGTGTTAGAAAAAGGAATATTTTGGTGCACGAAATCTACCTAGATTGCATACAGAGTTACTTTAACATTTTGAAATCAAAGTTTTCTTTTACAATTTAGATAGGTGAAATAATAAAAACCACTCTCCGATGAGTTAGAGGAAAAAAAAAGTGAAAGTAAAAATGATAAAGGTAAGTTATATAAACATGATGTTTTTATCATTCAACTTTTACTATCTGTAGTCATTTTTGTTTCAAAATTGTTATTCTTATTGTAAGCTAAAGCTAGGAATTACTTTTGTTGGTAGTCTTTTTCTATAATCCTAATATTACCTTGTTTTGGTTCTATATGAAAATACTTTATTAATTAGCCTTGATCCAAAATCGAGTTGGTTTCATCACAAAACTTACATGCATCAAAAAAAAAAAAAACAAAGACTATTACTTTTTCTTAATGACGATGTCATACTCAAAGTAAGAGAACACTAAGGTAGCGTTTGGTTCGCGGAATGGAATTCGATGGAATTGGAATTCGTCAAGGAATTTGACTATGAATGAATTGGAATTGGAATTTGATGGAATTTGAACACACATTTTGGTCGTGTTTTGTTGGATGGAATTGGAATTGGAATTGGAATAAAAATGTAAAAAGTAAGGTGAGCAAAAACTAAAATTGAACCGAACCGAAAGAAAAAAGAAGAGAAACAAAAACCGAAAAACCGAATCCAAAACAAAAAAAAAAATCCAACATTGAAAACGATTCGGTTTCGGTTTTGGTTTCCATCTCGATTGAAAAACCGAACCGAGTCGAAAACCGAAATCGGTTCGATATCGGTTATGGTTTCCATCTCGACCGGGGAAAACCGAACCGGGCCGAAAACCAAAATCGGTTCTATTTGGGTTTTGTTCGATATCGGTTATGGTTTCCATCTCGACCGGGAAAAACTGATCCGGGCCGAAAACCAAAATCGGTTCTATTTCGGTTTTGTTTGATATCGGTTATGGTTTCCATCTCAAGCGGGGAAAACCGATCCGGGCCGAAAACCAAAATCGGTTCTATTTCGGTTTTGTTTGATATCGGTTATGGTTTCCATCTCGACCGGGAAATACCGATCCGGGCCGAAAACCAAAATCGGTTCTATTTCGGTTTTGTTTGATATCGGTTATGGTTTCCATCTCGACCGGGAAATACCGATCCGGGCCGAAAACCAAAATCGGTTCTATTTCGGTTTTGTTCGATATCAGTTATGGTTTCCATCTCGACCGGGAAAAACCGAACCGGGCCGAAAACCAAAATTGGTTCTATTTCGGTTTTGGTTTCCATCTCGATTGAAAAAACCGAACCGAGTCAAAAACCGAAATCGGTTTGATTTCATTTTTGGTTTGCATTTCGACCGGGAAAAGTCGAGCCGAGCCGAGCCGAAAACCGTAATCGGTTCAATTTTGGTTTTAGTTTCGATCTCAGTCGGGAAAACACCGATCCGAATCGAACCAAAAACGGTTCGATTTCGGTTTTGATTTCCATCTCGACCGGAAAAAATCGATATATATATAATTTGATTATCTAATTATATATATATATAATTTAATTATTTAGTAAATAAAAAAACCGAGACCGAACCGAACCGAGAAAAAAGATTTGGAATGAAAGAATGATGGATGGAGGTGGGAAAGCCATAGATGGAGAAAACAAGAAGGAGAAGGGATGATTCCAATGAATTCCATGGGTTATGGCTTGGAATGGCAAATTCCTTGATTCAAGGAATTTGAAGGAATTCAAAGGATTCCTTAGCTTTCATTCCGCGAACCAAACAACAACATGGAATTTGGTCAATGGAATTCGTCATTCCAATTCCTTCGAATTCCATCTAATTCCGCGAACCAAACAGCCCTTAAGTGAATACGTCTAAACAAAAATTTTATGTGTTTATATTTGCATATATTGCAAATGAAACGAAAATTGGTTTTGTTCACGGGTACCATAACAACTTTTTTTGGAAGGCATAGCGACATCGAACCAATGAATGACTACGACGAACACACACACACACACATGCACGCACACATCCAGGTCATCCTTGGGCAGCCCACTAATTCACTATTGTCCCGACCAAGCTTACGCTGAACCTAGAGCCCATGCATAGTCTTTGAGTGGCTTCGGGGCAACCCAGTCTATGTCTATGACTATGATTGGACCAGCCGAAGGACTGGGTACTCTTCATGCCCTCAGTTGTCTCTCCTTGGGATCAAACCTAGTTAGACTGGGATCCCATCCCACCCCTAAGATGTTACCGCCCTTAGGAAGACCAACTAACCTAGACATGATTTGTGGGTGTTCTTATAAGAACTGATAAGAGTTCCTACCTGTTGTGTTGATAATTTAATTGCCAACTCTTGACATGGTTTTCTTTAGTACGTATCTCGTTGATAGAACCTAAAAATTTACCATCCAAAGTTTCATTTGATAAATCTATCTTGTTTAATAGCCAATATTTTTGAATTGATGTGGGGCATGTAATAACATTAGTTATATCTTATGTTGCAGGGTTCAAACTTTTTTAGAGAACTGAGATCAGAATGGCTTTAGGAAAATACTCCAAGGTTGATTGGAGAAAATCATCAAACAGTAACTGTTCTACAGTAATATTGGTGGCATTTATGGCTCTCTGCTTGGTAGGGGTGTGGTTGATGGCTTCATCATCTATTGTTCCATTTCAAAATTTATATACCACTTATGGAATTAATAATGATGTCATAGCAAGTGAGGGAAAGGTGATGAATAAAAGTAGCAATGAAAACAGTGAAAGTAGTGAGGACACAATAACTATCAAAGCCAACAATTCCAAGCAGTTTGAAGATAATAGCCATGATCTTCCTAAGGATACCACAAATAGAGACACAAATGTAAATTCACATGAGGACATAAACTCTAAAGAGAATACACAAGTACCTAAAACAACATTAGAAGGTGACAACACACATGGAAAGCAAGAAGATAGCATACAAGACACATCAATAAGTGAAATTGCAAAAGGAAAAGAGAAACAAGGAGATGATGAATTTAAGGCAGATAATAGAGATTATAAAGAAGTAGAGAAAAGAAGTGATAGTGAAAGTAGGAAATATGGAAGACAAGTAGAAAATCATGAAAATGGGAAGGGAATTACAAATGAGAATAAAGTTGATGCTCCACCAAATGAGAAGATATTTCCTTTTGGGGATGAGTCTGAGATTTTGAATGAAACATATGGTCACAATGGGTTACTTGCAACACAAACAGTTGACTCTATAAAGTCAAAGGAAGCACAAATTCCAATAGAACATAAACCAAAGATTGCATACCAATGGAAACTTTGCAATGTGACAGCAGGGCCAGATTTCATTCCATGCCTAGATAACCTAAAAGCTATTAAGAGCCTTCGAAGCACTAACCATTATCAACATAGGGAAAGGCATTGCCCATTGGACCCTCCTACGTGCCTTGTTCCTTTGCCTGAAGGATATCAACGCCCAATACCATGGCCTACAAGCAGGCAGAAGGTATGCTAGTTTATTAGTACTATACTTAGCTTCTTTTGTTCCTTAGGGATCGATTGTTTTTTACAAGTTACCTCTTAAAACCTTTGAAGTCTGAAAATGAAGAGGTTGGCAGACTTAAGAAGTTAAGATCGTGTCTTTTTTTTTTTACTTAAAGAAAAGGCCTGAAAACCTCCAACCTTCCTTTGAAATTCTAAGAGGTGCACCATACACCTCTTATTTTTAGACGCGAATTTAGACTTTCAAACCTCTTAAAAAACAAACGACACCTTGCATAGTACGTCTTCTGTTTTATGTTGCTAGATGTTGTGCCCTTTTTACACACGTGAATTTGGGTATTTATGTTTCATTTTCCATGTTTGTATGTGCATATACAAATATGCATATATGTCGATAATAGTCATCCTTCTTTAAATTTGTGGTTTTAAATCAAATTCTGAAATCCATGTATTAAGTTTGTTATGGATTGAATAATTCGTGAAAGTAATAAGGATGTCTATTACATGCAACAAGATTTGGTGAAACATATTTTTACATCAAATAAAATTCTATCAAAATCTATTAACATTTTCTATAAATCCAAGTGACATGAAATTTTGACACACACTACAAGAAAAATGACCTTTGGAGAAGGTTTTCTTTTGTATTTAAAACTTCAAAAAGCTTCTCTAAAGGTTTTAGAGAAATTTTTACTTCCGTCAGGTAGGAAAAGGTTTTAGAGAAGCTTTTACTTCCATCAGGTAGGAAAGGTTTTACTGAAGCTTTTACTTCCGTCAGGTAGGAAAAAGTTTTAGAGAGGGTAAGGTAGGAAAAAGTTATATTCAGTTACACTTCTCACATTTGTTATATAATTCTTTTTCTAAAAATCACTTTTAGATAGACTTCCAAATTGTTCTCTAAAACTTTCTTCTCAAAAAACCCTTTTTCTCGTAGTGACATATTTTGTGATTATGTTTCTTTTTTGCTTCCAGATATGGTACAATAATGTCCCTCATACTAAGCTGGTAGAATTTAAGAGGCACCAAAATTGGGTGAGAGCTACGGGCAAGTATCTTACTTTCCCTGGTGGTGGAACACAATTTAAGCGTGGTGCCATCCATTACATTGATTTTATACAAGAGGTGATCATAATTCAACTAGTCTTGTTCGATTGCATTAATTATGTGTTTATGCATGCTAGCTAGTATATCTTTAGTCTATTGTTCTTATAAATATGCAACCATATACACTAGATTTTAATGCATGCATATATCTCCCTTTTTTTTACAAGACACGTACAAAAGATGAATGCAAACCTTCATATCTCTTCCTTATACGGCTTGTGAGTATCCTCGCTTTCAGGTGTCCTAAGAACATTAAATAACTGATAATTAAGTACATAATGATTATTATGTCATGGATCTTTCATGAACTACTTTTTATTCTTCTAATTATTCCTTATGTTTATCACTTCTAAAATAACTACTATGTTTTATTAGTAGTGTTAGGATTAATGCATGTTTTGGGATCAATTATGTATTTCATGTGTTAAAAAGTTTTCCCTAGAGCTTAGGTCCGAAAACCAAAACGTTAGTCCCACCATGTTTTGCTAAATCATAAGGTTGAATTGTAATATGTTGGATTGCTATGCGATAAAGTAACCAAAGTTTATTATATTTATGAGAATTTACAAACTGAAAAGAGTACAATTGTTACATATTTATAGACACCAAAGGGTGCCATCGAAACATCTTCGCTAATGGTGGTGTTGTTTCATGAAGTATCACACCGCCTCTTCGTGAATAGTCACACCTTTTCACTAAATAACTACCTATACACACACCTATTAAGGGGGGGGGGGGGGGGAGGGGGGGACGAAACATATTCGTGCCCCACAACACACCCTCAATCCCAAGGGATGTACTGTCCCTTGGTACCCGTTGTCCACTATGCAACCCACCCCGCACAATTTAACACATAAATAACCCAACATAAGCATGCTTACAGGTATACAGATGATCATCAGTTATCAAAGCAAAGTTCAAGAAACATTTTCAGTAAATATCTCAAAAATCATTTTAGTAAAACATTACAGGTTATAAAAGGTTTGGCAAGGGAACTCACATGTGCCTAGAACAGATCTCCTAGATACTTCCCGCCTAACAAATCTGTAATTAATTCTAAGGCTTTAATAAACTTATCTACTCGATAGATTTTCTAAATATGACACCCCTAAGCAGACTCAGCACGGGGGTTCCGCTACTCGGTTAGCGGATGGGGTCAAGGGGGGCCGCCCTTGGTGGGTCGAGGGGCAACACCCCTAGAGAAAACTTTCTTGCTATATAAATGATTCACTACAACATTCTCCTCAGGAAACTAACCCCAGGCTCGAAATACCCCAAAGTCCGACCCGGAGAACACCATAGTCCGATTCGGACAACACCATAGTCCGATTTGGACTACTCAGTTGTCCGATTCGGAGAACACATTATCTGATTCAGAGAACCCACTTGTCCGATTCGGAGAACATAATTGTCCGATTTGGACAATAGGCAAAGTCCGACTCAGACAATTGCCAAGTCCGATTCGAACAACCAGTAAAGTCCGATTCGGGGAACCCACTTGTCCGATCCAGACAACTCAATTATCCGATTCGGGCTATAGGGAAAGTCCGACTTAGACAATTGCCAAGTCCGATTCGGACAATCGCCAAAATTGAGGAAAAGTCCGATTTCGGGGTTTTCAGGGTTTGAGGAGATCGAATCTGGTACCCAAAATCTATTCTAAACAATTCTAAACAACACAAATTAATCAACAAAGAAGCCTACAATGATCCTAATACAACCCTATACTAGATTAACATCAAAGATTGGTAATCTTACCCCACAAATTATTGAAGAATGATGCGATGATGAAGATGATGATGTCTGCTGCTGCTCTCAAATCACACACACTCACACACAGATGTAATCACTCCCCAAATGGAAAACAATTACCCTAAATGGCATTATATACCATGGGCTTAAGCCCATGGCCCCGAAATCTTTATCCATAAATGGCCAAGCCCATTAAATGTGGAGTAATTAGCACTTTCCAAAAATTTCACTTTTACCCCCTATTCATAAAATAATATTCAAGATAGATCCCACTCAACAAATAGATTATAATAAAATTTGTTCCTTAAATCCTGGTTATTACATGTCAGCTCGTTGTAGATCTCCATTGATGTGTTTAACTTGTAACAAATCAAATCCAATTTACAATATTTAACAGAAATATTTAACAAACCTCATCCAAAGTAACATTCACAGCGAAAGTATTGTAAAAATAGAAAAGTCTTAAAATTTTATAATGATTAATTAAAATCCAACATTTAATTCAAGAAACTCCTCAACGAGGTCCAACCAAGACTAGATAATAAGTTTCAATCAATCAAAACTATTGTAAGTCTCAAATTGTAAAATAACGTTTTTCCCAATAAACTGAGCCGAGCCCTCACCACATCGGAGCATCAAGCAGGTCCCTTTCCCTTATCCTTGCCGGAATTACCTGCAACTAAAAATATAGAACCACCACGGGTTAAGTTTACACTTAGTGAGCACAAACCACACTACATATACACCACATATCACATAATCACATACGTAACAAGAACTGGGCATACAACACACAAATGTCCTTTCAGCTCTCTACCATCAAGGACTGCAGACTCTGGTACCAGGCTACCACACCACCGATACCCATGGTGGCCACCACCACTACAATGGGCATGACCAAAACAAGCAAGCCAATCTCATTTAAACCACAATACGTATACGCACAATAAGCATACATAGCTATACATAGAGGGTTAATGTACTCACCGGTCACAACGCCTCAAATCACGTCTTGAATCACCACAAGTAAGTATCAAACACCTATATCACATACACATGCATACACATATCAAACTCAACCCAAAAAATGGGTTCTAAAACGTAACCCGACCCCTTTATCGAAATGACATAGCTACGCTAGTCCAATTTCTCTCAAACCTCACGAGACATTAAGTACTAACATCCCTTAGGGGTATATGGACTCGAAAACCCCAAACGGACTCAAAAGAAAAAGTTCAAAATTCTAAACAGAAATATTTCGCGTTCGCGAAATCCAAATTTCGCGTTCACGAGACGACGACAAAACGGAATTTCCCCAAGACTCGGGTGCTCGCGGCGCGAAACGGTGCCAGTTTCCCCCAAATTGCCCTATTTTTTAGAAAACGACCAAAAATCGTGGTTTTTCACCCCAAGGTTTCAAACCACTCAATTTCCATCAAAAACATGCAATTAAACCACCCCAAACCGACTAACAACAATCCCATCTCATAAACCGATTCCAAAACAACTATTTGATGATCTATTGATCATCAATTTCACAGCTCATCGACCAAACCCTAACTTTTTCAAAGACTCTAAATCAAAAAATGAAAACAACGAAAGAACATTCATACCTTAATGAATTTCACTAGTCCATTGTGAATTGCTTGATTGCTACTTCAATTAATTGATCTCCCTCTTCCAATTGGAACTCCAAAATTGTCGCCTTCTTCACACCCTCTCAAGAGTCATTCCAGGGAGTTATGAGAGAAGTTAGGGTTTCTAACTCTTTATATACAACTCATCAACCTCCCTTAAGTTTGGGGAATGACACCAGAGACCCCAAGTTCTAAACTTTACAATATTAACCCTACAAGTTAACATAACAAACACTAACTCCGTTAAAATACTAACTTTGGAAAATAGGGCGTTACATAACTGCTAAATCTTCTTTCTCACACATTCTCGTATAAAGTGATACTTTGTATCAACGTGCTTGCTTTTTCCAAGAAATATTGGATTCTTCATTAGTGCTATTGCAGACTTGTTGTCCACATAAATAGTAACCTTTCTTCCTTTGTATTGGTAATTTTGCTGAGCAGTCTTCTTAGCCGAATTGCATGTGTTGCTGCTGTTGCTGCAATAAACTCCGATTCACAACAAGATAGAGAAACTGTCCCTTACTTCTAAGTGCTCCAACTAATAGGTGATTCCAAAATAAAAGTTTATTCTGGTTGTACCTTTTCCTTCTTGTGTGTTAACACTGTAACTATTGTCATTATAGTCGTGTATCTTGTTTCCTCCTTCATGCCCACAAGTTATATCATACTCTTTTGTTCCTTTGATATGTTGTTCTTGTGGTTCTTGCATGAAACAGCTAAATATTACATATGGAAAACTTAGGTCTGGTCTTGTGTGTAGTAAATATTGTAAACATCTAATTAGACTTCGATATTTGGTAGCGTCTACGGATCTTTATTGAGGTTGATTTTGTAAGTTTGAGACCTGATTCCATAGGTATCTTTGCTTCATTGCAGTCTAGCATCCCTGTGTCACTGAGTATCTTGTTTGCGTAGTCAATTTGTCTTATTGAAATTTTACCCCCTTTCTATGAACCTCAATACCAATATAATAAGCAAGTAATCTAAGATCGCTCATTTCAAACTTCTTCTTCATCTGATCCTTGAAAGTCTCAAACTCTTTCTTTGATGATCCAGTAACTATTAAGTCATCAACGTATACTCCGATCCGAAGTGCCGATTCTTTAGTTGTTCTTGTGTAGACTGCTTGCTCTAAAGCACATTTCTTGACACCAAGTTTTTTCAATGTGTTATCTAACTTGGTGTACCATGCTCGCTAGAGGTGCACACGGTCGAATTTTTAACTGAACCGGATCGAATTAATACTAAACCGTTTTTTTTTGGTTTTGTCAGAAACCGGATCGGATCCTAACCAGTTTTTTCACTCAAAACACAATCCGGTCTAACCGGTTACGGTTTAAAAGTAGACCGGATATTAAAAAACCTGTTTTTTACTAAACCGGTGGACTTAAAAATATCAAATATGGGCCAGATCTAGTTTATTAATTTGTTGGGCCAACTATTTATTAATTCATAATCAGATTTGAATATGGATGGGCTTAAGATTTATAAAAAATATGGGCCACCTAAATGAAGTTCCAATCCAAGTCCAACTTCCATTTTGGATTAAAAAAAATCAGATTTAAGTTGGTAATTGGTATTACTATTAACTTAAAATTTTTAATTGAAGTTATCTTATTCTTATAATCTTATATAAATATTGGTAATTAAATTTAAAGCCCAACTATCTTATTTTAATATTGTTATTAATATCTTATATTCTTATTATCTTATATATAAGTGATAAGTTTTATTTATATGTACATTAACTTAATACTTTAATAATTATAATTTGTTTATATTAATTATATAAGTACATTTGTTCATATCAACTTATGTGGTGTGGGAAAGGAGTTCCATAAAAAGTGTTTGGAGTAGCCTATTGTTGTACCAAAATGTGACAAGTTGATAGGTTGTTTTTAGCGTTTGTCAAAATTTAGGTTTTTGTGTAAAAACAACCAAGTCAGTGAACATAGTGAAAACGGTGCATCGATCCTGATTAGATACCTAAATTGAAAAAACCAAATCATTGTACATAGTGAAATCAATGCAATCATAGAGTCGAATCGAAACCCTAGAAATCGCTAAGCAAATTGATAAGAAAATCAATGCCCTAGAAATCTGTAAGAGCTGAAATGCGATAAGCAAATTGATACCAAATAATGAGAAATTGACACCAAACATTGAGAAATCGATACCAAGAAGCCATAAGCAGGCACACATACCAAATCAAAGGAGTAGTCAAAGGTGAAATGCGATAAGTAGATTCAAGAAGTCACTCTAGATTGACTTCTTCAAAACTCCATTTCTATGTTTGGAGGACACCTTAACCATATTCTGAAACGCAATCCCAAACACCCCAAAACAACTTATCTAAGTTTACAGTACACGATAAGTCAATAAGTTGATCTGAAACACAATCCCCAACACAACTCTCCTTAATATTTTCAGAGATCTTTTTCAATACTATGATGAACTAAAGTACTTGTTGAAAATTCATTAACATTTATTACTAAAGATTACAAAGTTAACAAAGAACGAGAACTAAATTCTAAATATTACAAAGGTAATGTAGAAGTACTCTCTCAAGTAAGTCTTCACCTTATTCTTTTCTTTTCGTCAGCTCCTTCTTGATCATCTTCTCAACCATCTCTATGTAGATCGGGTTCATCCACTATCCAAGCAAGAAGATTAATCAAGTGTTCAATAGAAGCTTTGTGAAGTTCTTTTCTTACTGAAACTTATATTTTCCGTCCATGTCGACGAAAGCCATCCTGTTTGCAGGATTGAAGAGAAAAGTTCTAGGGAGATGGTTCTCACGTATGGATGGTGTAGGTCAAGCATAGAAAGGTTAAGTTGTTTGAGGTGAGAGAAAAGTTCATCAAGAGAAAACTTTACCTTGCATTCATTTTCCCAGACGAACCAAGCGACATTCCTTACTTGGCAAGTCTTCTTCTCAAGTAACGAAGGAATGTCTATGATCTAGAACATGCGATCGTAGAAGGAGTTAAGTTCCTTCTCAATAACATCCTAATGATTTGACTTTCACTTCTAAAGTACATCCTAATGATTTGACTTTCACTTCTAAAGTACATATTTGATCTTCAGTCATTTGTAGAATCCATACTTGTGAAGGTATTGGGAAGTTCATGCATAAAAATTCCATCTTCCCCAAAATACAACCATGCTCACTGAGACTCTTTCATGCTTCATTTGTCTAGTCAACGTTACATTCAGGACCTTTCAAGTCTTTAATTTATCTTTTGTTTTGCATCGGAGAATCTTCTTTTAATTTTATGCCAATTACTTATGCTTGATTTTCTCAGCTTTACCGATACTTGTTGGATAATCTTGATGTTGGACTTAGTCATGTTGACCAAGTTTGTTTAGTGGAGAATAAAATGTGAGTGGATATCACATAAGTAGGAGAATATGGGTTCATTTAGTTACTGCATGTTTACCCACGTACTTAGGATGTTAGTTGCTTCCCATTTTGGTTTTTTTAGGCTATATATATTTCAATTCTGTAAGTGGTGTTTTGACAGTAATGAAGTAGTAGAAAATCGTCCCCAAAACTTGTTTCCATTTCACATTTTCTTTTCATATTGTTGCTCCCTTTTATTGGGTTGTCCTCTTTGATTGCCAACAATTGGTATCAGAGCGCCCAGGTTCATACCTGGTGCGTAGCAAGAAAGAAAAGGCCGATTGCATCCATATGCAATCAGGTTGAGAACGAAAGCAAGTAGCAAGGCACGAAAGCAAGTAGCAAGGCACGAAAGCAAGCAGCAAGGCTGGTCTTTTACTGACCGGCAGAAAGTGGCTGGACCGGCAGAAAGTAGGACAGACGGTGATCGGCAGAAAGTATCAGCAAGAAATCGCCGAGACAATCAGCAAGAAATCGCCGAGATAATCAGCAAGAAGCAGCAAGAATAAGCAAGAAGCAGCAAGAATAAGCAAGAATCAGCAAGAATAAGCAAGAATCAGCAAGAAAGAAAGCACGTAGCAAGAGGCGAGAAGAAAGAAGCAAGAACGAGTTAAAGACCGATTTTTCGGAACTCGAAATTTTAGCACGAAATGGCAGGAAACGCAGGAGCTTTGACAGTCCGTGAGCAAGGTAACGTACCACTTTAGTGTCCAAAATTAACCGAAACGAACTACACCTCGTGGTCGATTCTGGTTGAAACGATGCTAAGGGCGTACGGTTTATGGGAGTCGGTAGATCCCGTAACCGGAGGAACCGTGGACAAGAAGAAAAACTACACCACGAAAGCCATCATCTTCCAAACTCTACCGGAAGATATCTTGTTGCAGGTCTCTAAACACAAAGACGCAAAGGATGTTTGGGAAGCAATTCGGGTTCGATACTTAGGAGCCGATCGAGTCCAAAAGGCACGTATGCAAACTCTTCGAGCGAGTTGGAGATGCTACGGATGAAGGAGAACGAGACTATTAATGAGTTCTCGGGCAAGATAAGTGGCATTGTAGCAAAATTTAAAAGTCTTGGTTCTAGCCTTGAAGAAGAAGTGGTTGTGAGAAAGCTTCTCAATTCAGCCCCGAAAAAATATCTACCGATCATTGCCTCCATCGAGCAATACTCGGATATTGAAACTATGTCGTTTGAAGAAGTGGTGGGAAGACTCAAAGCCTACGAAGAAAGGCTCAAAAGCCATGATGACAAGGATGATGGTAAGCAATTTGGACGAGGAAGAGGCCGGGGAAGAGGATTCGGTAGAGGAGAAAGAGGACGTGGAAGAGGCTCGGGTCGAGGTGATAAGAGCGGGTTTAGATGCTATGAATGTGGGATGTTTGGACATTTCGCAAATAAATGTACTAAATGGAAAGATAAGAAGAACGAAGCAAATCTAATGCAAGAGGAAGAACCGGCTCTGCTGTGATTAAGAAACGGGTTGTCATCATCAAGATTACGGGGGTGATTGTTGGATAATCTTGATGTTGGACTTAGTCATGTTGACCAAGTTTGTTTAGTGGAGAATAAAATGTGAGTGGATATCACATAAGTAGGAGAATATGGGTTCATTTAGTTACTGCATGTTTACCACGTACTTAGGATGTTAGTTGCTTCCCATTTTGGTTTTTTTAGGCTATATATATTTCAATTCTGTAAGTGGTGTTTTGACAGTAATGAAGTAGTAGAAAATCGTCCCCAAAACTTGTTTCCATTTCACATTTTTTTTCATATTGTTGCTCCCTTTTATTGGTTTGTCCTCTTTGATTGCCAACAATACTAGCGGCTTAAGCATCTTCAAGGAGTAACAGAGCTCCTTTTGGATTCAACTTCAGTTGTGGCAAGTGTTTTCATAAGATCCAGTGATTTGATCAATTGTTCCCTATTTTCTTCAAGTTGTCCTGAAGCTACCAGGGACTCTTTTGTGGTAGCTTTTGAGAGATAAGTAAACTCCTCACAACCAGAGGTACGAAGAGGAATTTTTACTCTGGTTTGATCAAGTTCATCTATCAACTAAGCTTTTCCTTTTTCTTGTAGGAATACTTGATGATTTGCGAGAGGACAACTTCACTTCTTCATCTTTAGCATCAGACCCAGACAAGTTTACTTGCATAGTGTCTTCAACTATTGGACTGGTAGGAGTTCAACGAGAAGAAGGTCATTAAGAGAACTGGAGGTATTAAGAATAGAAAAGGGTAGTTGAGATTTATATATGATTGTGAAAGGTTTGGGGCACTCTATTACAGCTAGAAGGATGTTTTGGGAGAAGGGTGTTAGTGGAGTTGGAGAGGTTTCCCTAGGGATGTTGGCATATTTACAGGTTCTAGGAAAGGTTGTTCTTCATCAGATGGTTCATCCATGAGAATCTCAAAAACAAATATGATTCTTGGAGGCTCCTTGGGAGTGATACAAGTTGTCTAATTTAGAAGGTTGGAGATGGGTTGTCTATCTTCAAAGGAGGGAGAAGAAGGGAAAGGTTGTTGTTGAGTTGAACTTGGTTGCTCCCCCTGAGCCTGAGATGGATTAGGTTGCTCCCCCTAAGCATGAGATGGCTCAACAGTAGTGACGAACTCTAAAATCATGAGCAACATCGTCATCATCTTCATCAACTAATCTACTGCATCCTCATTGTCTTTATCAAAAACCAGTTCTATTGGTTTCTCCCCATAAGTGGCTGGAATTTGTTGTCTTTCAACCAACTCATTGGAGGTAGAAGCAATGACTGCAGGTTGTTGCTTCTTTTGACTCAAAAGCATGCCCACCCTCACCCTGATGTATGTACCTCTCTTTGTCATCATTAGCAGCCTCTTCTTGCTGAGAGTATGAGAGTTTAAAGAATATTGTCCTCAGGGTCTTCTCCATGTCGGTTGGAGAAAGTCGTAACTCGATGGCCATAGTTTAGACCAATTATAGGTTGCCCTTGTCTTCAAAACTAATGAGGAGACGGTGGAGTAACCTGAGTAGGTGAGCGAGTAAAAGTTAGCAACTCCTTTAGAATTAGGGTCTGTTTCTCTAATTTGTGATCCTGCTCATTCATTCATCGGTTCACTGAGTTGGAAAACTTAGTGATAGCGTTCTTCGCCTTGCTGATGAAGGCCTTTACCTAAGGAAGTTGAACGTCCAATACATCTTTTAGCTTCTTGATCTTTTTTGTAATAAGACCATCCAGGCTCATCCCAATGGATTGTAAATGTCGTTGACATGATTGTAAATGTCAGTGGGCAAAGAAATTGTTAGAAGTGCAACCGTACGTTTGTCTACGAAAACACGCTCCTTTTGTTTAAATGTGAATTTGTCATACGACTTTGGAATGATGTAAGCCAGTAAGTATGGAGTAGTCTCGGTTTCTTATCTGGTATCTACCTCGAAAAATACCTCTAAACGACCTTCTTTAATTGATGTCGATGAGATTGAGGAATTGTACCATCCTTCATTTCCAATGTTGATATTCTCCTATTACCAAAATCGGCTTGGTTTTGGAATCGGTTCTAAGAAGTTCTCTCTATATTTTTCACTAATTGGATTTTTAGAAAAACAAGGATGATTTAATGATCAAAAGTTTGCCTGAGGTGTGAAAAATTACACTAAACAGAGAAAAGACACAAAATGTTGGTTTATCCGAGAAGTGCAAAATATGAGAACTAGTCCGGGAAGTAGGTGCCCGAAAGGTAGTTGTGATCTAGGATGTGAGATTCCGGAAAGTTCACATCCAGAAAATATGGTTTCCGGAAAGTGAGTTTTCCAAGAAAGGAAGTTCTGGGAAGTGATCCGGTAAGCGAATCTAGGAAGTAATCGGGGAAGGGTTTCCAGGAAAATTGTTTTCATGAAGTATATGGATTGTGTATCACGAAGGGTTTGTGGAACCAAATGTATCCGGGAATAGTTTCCAGATTGTGATTCCCGGAAGATGAATCCGTGTATTTAGATTTCCCGAAATCCAAAGCCAAGCACATTTTGAGCCCTAAAAATCAATATGAATGTAGGAAAGTGATTAGAAGAGAGAAAACTATATGAGATTTGAGCCTTGATTTTGCACAAAAACTCAAGAACTTAATCGCACAGTAGCTTTTGCTAGACTTTTTTTTTGCACCCAGAAAAAAAACTCAAATCAATCCTTGAAAATCACCTTCTTTGATACCAATTTTGAGTCCACAAGTAGTGAACGTTTTCAGGAACAACAATCAATCAATGAACAAAATGCTTGAATGAAATCCATGTTTGTATTGGTTAATGAGGTCATATAGTGTAATGTAAGAACATCTTATACATTGATTTCCTTAAATAGTAAATCAGATTTGAGACAAATACAAAAACACCCTAAAGTTTAAAAAGTTACAATAAAATACCCAAAACTTCTATTCAACATAAAATATCACTCAACAGAGATATCACTGAACATGCTCGGTGATACTTTCTTAAGTTAAAATGTAACTAAGCATTTTACACTTAGTAGAAAAGGATCATCATTAATTCATTAGATCCTAGGAGAGTTGGATCAACAAATTCAATAACCTTGAATGGTTGAAACTGGAATGCAATTCTCTTTTCAAATCAAATCCAAAGATTTTATTCGCTTCCTTCTTTCACTTTGTGCTCACGTTGTTTTTTAGTTCCATTATGTCATGGATGTCTGATTCATTCAAAATTTTATTAACGCTTCAGAAAAAATTGTCCCATCTACATCTGAAGTTCTTCTTAAGAAATTTTATGTTTATCCCATTATTGGTGTTTTGAATCCTATTTCTTCTTAATCCATTCTAATGATCGTTGAATCTCTTACATGATTCACTTAGCACTCAAACTTTCATAGGCATTAATGCAGTGATTCAGTTTTGTTTTAGATGACCTTGACTCCACCTTGCATTTGTAGGTTTTAAATTGTAACTAAGTCAACATGCTTCTATGAGCATTAGCTCCCTTCTTTCCCTTAATATTATAATATTTCTCTTCTTTTTTTATTCTAGTAGCAACAATTTTAGGGGTATCAACATAGGCTGAAATAACATGAATATCATTATAACATTCGTAAAGCCCTTTATTGATTGATCTCATTAGATCTTTATCAAATTTCCCAACAAATATATCATCTTGATCCTCTGTTGATGATGATAACCTTAGAACAATATTGGATGTTTAGTTTTAGATATGACTCTCATGACTTCTTTAGACATTGCCTTAGATCAAGAAAAACGTAATACAATTGAATTTGAGAGAAGTTGATTGGAATTGATTAAAATTTAGATCACACGAATCATTAGAACACATTTGAGCAAGATTGATCAAATACATTAAGAATTGAGAAGACACTTCAAAATAGAATAAAGATTACGAATATACGCAAAAATCTTCAGATCTTCGGTGTTTTCCTCTATCACCACTTGTAGATCCCGTTCGATGTAAACAGTAATGTATTGATGACAACTTTTGATATGCAATTTACTAATGAACATATATTATTAGTGCAACGCAGTCATTTATCATTGACTGATTGTCAAAAGGTTAAAATCTTGAGAGGGAATCCAGAGAATGAATATTAAAAGGAAAAAGTTTTGTTAGATCAAAAGACATGTACAACTAACTTTCTAGACAATTTTTACAAGCAGGGAAGACATTTAAGATACACGAATGTAATTAAAAGACTAATAAGAACATGACACATGTTCTAATATGTACAAGTCTTCTTAACTTGATCTCTCCAACGTTGATGGGTGCATAGTGGATTCTTCTATGTCCCAAAGTCTGATTAGGCAAATCAGACTTTGTAACCGAACCCTGACTAGTAAGAATAAACTTCTGAAGTCTATCCAAACTCTAGAACTTCATATCAGACTTCAACTCACTTTAACTTTAAACCTCTTATCCAAATCTCTAATCTTTCTATCCAGATTATGAGACTTGATAGAATAACTTTTTTTTGTCAATTCTAAAAACTCTTATCCAAATCAAGAAGATTCATTTATTGAAAATAACTTGTTGGACTATAAGACAAGTATTAAGTGTATTAAACCTTCATTTCAGCTTGAAATATATGATCACATAAAAAACTTGTGGATTGATACTGCAGATTGTGCCTGATATTGATTGGGGAAATCGATCACGTGTAATATTAGATGTTGGATGTGGGGTTGCTAGCTTTGGAGGATTTCTGTTTGATAAAGATGTACTGACTATGTCTTTTGCTCCAAAAGATGAACATGAAGCTCAAGTTCAATTTGCACTTGAGAGAGGCATACCTGCTTTCTTAGCTGTGATGGGAACACAAAGACTTCCTTTTCCTGGAAGAGTCTTTGATATTGTACATTGTGCACGTTGCAGAGTGCCATGGCACATTAAAGGTAGTCTTAATCATCATCATCAACATCATCATGGTTGACTTCATTGCCACAAGCTCACAATAGTTTTAAAATTATAGTTAAAAATCTACATGTGTTTCTTCACTTTTTTGGTTTTCTTTTCACATGTCAATTTCTTTTATCTCCTTGTTCTTTTTAAAAGGAATCTTTAGTAGTTGTCTTTTGCATTGAGGGTTGTTTCCATAATATAAATCACAAAGGTCCCACTAGATGTGCAAAGATACAACCTAACAATCAAACTGGAATATAAGGATCCTAAAGGTGTTCAAATGTACCTCCAAATAGAAAATGCAATCAAAATAAATACTCGAAAAAATAAATGCAAATACAGACAAAGAACACTCAAATTAAATGTTGTTCCATATGAAGATAGTGTACATCCACAAGGAAGAGATGGATCTTGTGTATTAAGGAAGAAAATTGACAACGATAATGATACAATTTACCTGTAGGCAAAGATCCTATAGTAATCAAGGTAAAATCTCTCAAAAATGAATTATAATCATGCCAAAATGGCCTAGGGAAAGAATACCAAGCAATCCATACAAAACCAATTTATAAATAAACATAAATAAGTCAAAACAAACAGTCCCGCAAACATGCCCACAAAGAGTATGTCACCTACATCAACCAGAAACAGTTGCTCAGGCGACCCAAACCACGACCTAGACTTGGTTGAGTGCATAACCTAAGGACCAAAAATTGTTTACTTCTTTTCTTGGGATTTGGAATGGCGTATAAAACCATTCAATACTCCACCTTGATACATACACCACCCATAAACAAGATACGATAAAGAAAATAGTCCTCCCAATATTGGTTGAACACATAAATTACTTAGATGTCACCGAGCTTTGTTGTGTCGATCACTTGTTGGCACCATTGTTAATAACCAAATGTCTTACCAATTGTCTTCAAAAAGATCAATATAAAATCTCAATCTATAATATGCACAACAAACCATCTCTCCCATACAAAAGTCTTATGGTCAAACGCAATTAAGACAAAATACCTTACAACAAGAACATTTGAGAGGCCGGATGAGGTTCAAGAAAATTTCAAACTCTACAACCTTCAACGGCTTGGTGAACATGCATTTTATATTCTTTTCTAGGTGAATTTTCTTGGGTGAAATAATACTATCATCGTGCAGCACTACAAGGAAAGATTCTATTGCATATATGTTTCTTCCTCGAACTAAAAGCAAAATTTTAGCAACATGAATTGTAACTTAGTTAACATAGTTTACTTCCACCATCATCTGGTCAAAACCAACATCACTGAAAAAGACTTTGCAAAGGTTATGCATCTTTCGCTTCCTGAACTGCCACTACTAACTCGGTCTTGGTAATAAAAAAACCATTACAAACTAGAACCTCACTCTCCAACTAATGGATTCATCACCTAACGACATAGCCGACAATTAACTTTGCCTGATCTCTATCCCTAGGCATAGGGATGAGACCTGCCCCCATTTGGGAACTGGTATACCCGTCCCAATGAGGATGGGGATTCCTTGTAAAACCAGGGACTGGTGTCCAATGACCGGATCCCCAAAAGTTAAAAATTGGCAATGGGACTGAGATGGGTAATTTGGTCCTCGACCCGTCCTGTCCCATCTGTGTATACTAAATATATTATATTTTTAATATGTTATTTTACCATAGAATTTATTAGTATTTTTGAGATTTTGTAATAACATTTTGACCTTTCTTATAAACATACTTTCTAACTTGTTTTACTTTTTTTACATGAAAGCATGGATAGCAAAAGACAAAAGTTTTTGATCAAACAATTATATATGCTGTGATTTTGTTAACATATAAATATTTCTTACTTCTTAAAAGAAGTTTGTGGAAATATTTTATGTATAAAAATAGACCATATTGGGTCGAGTCCGTTGTATAAATTTTTGAACTGAACATATCTTGGATCACCAAGCTTTCCACCTCCATCTGCCACAATCACCCACTTTGGCATTGCGACTCTGCTTCCTAAGATCGAGTTTCTTTGTATTTTCTATGTCAACAATCATGGTTATAAATCTTGAAGACTCCCTATTGATTTGTTTCCTTTTGTCTTCTTAGATGTTATTCTTCTAGAATTAAACTAGGTGAAACTAGTGTACGGACTTAAGTCAATACACATGTCTAGGGTAATTAGTTAAGAAAACTTCAGTGCTCTCATATTAAAGGACATGTGAAGAGCACAAATAGGTTTCAAGATTTATACGAATCTCATTTCAAGGTTTCAAGCTCCAACAATGGCACCTACAAATAGAAAAACTGAAGTTTCAACCACTAGTGATTTCTCCATGCTAGATATAATCAACTTTTTTACTATGTAAAAGATTCCAGTACAATTAACATTACAAGTTGGGCCAAATGGAGTATGTGTTGGGCAAATTGATCCGAAAAGTTTTAACAAGGAAATTCAACTAAGCAAGGACCCTCTGAATCCTAGAAACTGGAATGGAAACTAAACTATAGCGGTATTTAAATTTCTCTATGGAATCTAGCGGAACCACAGGTCCTAAGCATTTTCTCAAAACTATCCTACGATAAAAAAATGCTGATCCACTTACGGTCTTCCTTCTCGGCCAAATATCATTATCTCATGCTTATTCTATGTTCGACTCCTATTACAAACGCAAGGAAAGTGAATCTGACCTCACTAATTACTATACTAGAATACCAAAGCTATCAAAAGAGTTTCTAGTGCTTCTATCAAACCTAATATTAAAGTTCTAGAGAAGTGTTGGAAAATGGATATAATAACGTTCATTTAAGATTGTCAGCCAAATATTGAAGTGACCGTCCTCAACTATTGAGTGACTCTGTATCTTAGTCAATGGCATCAACACATCATCTTGCCCAAAAATGTACTCAAGTCACATTCCATCATAACCATCTGGGATTAAGGCATTAGCTTTTGCCTCTTCGAGTACCCAGAATGTAGTCAATGGAAGATTTAATGCTTTCGTTGTTAGGAGTACACGCACACCAACTAAAGATGCCTGAATTATCTTAGTTCAGGTCCTAGATCTTGATTGAGACCTCGTTCTTTTTGAGTTCAGGTTCCATATGTAGATAATACCTCTCCCACCATCACTTTCCAAGATAAAGATATCTCTTAATTCCATCGTAGGGATTTTAGTTAGGTTTCATGTAGTTCTCATGCTAGCATAGGACTATTAGATATATCTTCTACCTGGTTTTTAGCATGCTCACCACATGGAATGGATTATTGATTCAGGAGCCACATATCATATGAATGGGACAATGAGGATATTCTATCTCAATGCTGATATACGTTTGACTCCAGTTCGACTAGCTAAAATATCCTCATGAGAGATCATGGGTATATGCTCTACTAGCAAATTGTCAAAACTAAACTTGTCATTGTTTCTTTATGTTCCCACCTTTCTAGATAGTCTATGATCTATAATCTAAGTCACAAAAGTGCATAACTAATCAATAACCTTTTTTCCAACACACTGTGTTTTGGGAATTTGAAATGAACTAGTTGATTGGCATAATTTTGAATCTTAAGGTCTCTATCGTTTTTTCAAGGTTGCTATCTACAACGATAAACCTTTGTGATTCAAGTATCAAGGAGACTCACTTAAGGCTTGGCCATCCTTCTTTGTCTATTCAAAATAGTTTAGACCAGATTTTTGCATATGTATGAGAGTTAGTTTGTGAGCCATGTCAGTTAGGTAGACATACCTATTGTCCCTATCCCAATAAAGTATCTAGTAGTGTTATTGTTTTATTTCAATGTATTCAATTAGATGTACGGGGACCTTGTCCCATAAATTCTACTAATGGATTTATATATTTTATTAGGTTTTTGACGACTTTCCACAGTGACGAAGGTTACATGATAAATTCATTTAATGAAGTATTTTCTGTCTTATGTATGTTTTATGCATTCATCAAAACCCAAATTGATGTCTCCATTAATACTCTAAGGTCTGATAAATTAGAAAAATACTTTTCTTCTGCTTTTACAAGTTACTTGTCCGAGCATGGTATGATACATGAATCATTGTGTGCTTATACACTCCTATAGAATGTATTTGCTCAATGAAAGAACGTCATTTGCTGGATGTGGCTCACACTATGATGATTCTTCATAATGTTCCACAATGTTTTTTGGCTGATGTGGTGTTTATGACTAATTCTTTAATTAATCGTATGACCTCTTTTGTGCTTAAAGGAAATATACCTTTCTCCATCTTAATTCTAAAAGGCACTTCATTCCCTCTAGCACCTATAATCTTCGGGTCTATTCCGATGCTCAAGATCATCGCCCAAAACATAATAAACTTGTAACATATGCTATAAAGCGTGTGTTCCTTGGGTATTTTTATGAATAAAAAAATATCATTGTTATAGTACCTAAATTAGGTATTTTTCTTCGGTTATGACTTTTAATGAGTCAACTCCCTTCTATGGTAGCTTATCACCAAAACTCCTGAGTCAACAAATCATGTTTTCGATCCTTGCAATTCTTTTGATTCTAATGTCTTAAAACCTCTAGTGACGACATCAAAATTTTCTATATGAATAGTCCAAATCGATAGTCGTTTCAGAAATGTGTATATACAACATGCCAACGACAAGTGTCTGAGACCCTAGAGTTCCTATATGTGTATGATGGTTTTGGTAGGTCTTTTGTTCCACCACCTGATATACACTTATCCCTGTCAATTATGTTTCCCTTGACCCAGTCCATGATCTACCTACACTACATGCCATGCCTTATGACTTAGTACGTGCTTATCTCCCTAAAATTTAAATTTCTTTTTAAAAAGGCGCACAGAATGCCATCAGATATCCCATTTATGATTATCTTGCCTACTCTCACCTCGCTTCAAAGTCATGTGCCTATATCATAACCATTGATACTCATATTGTTTCAAGAAATGCGATTAAGGTCCTTAATTTTCTAGATTTGTTTAAGGCAATGCAAGAAGAGATGGATCTCTTACATCAATCATACTTTGGATTTGGCACATTTTCCTCACGGAAAGCACAAAGTAAGTTGTAAGTGGGTTTATAGTAAATGTTAATCCTAATTATTCATTGCATTGTTTGAAAGCCCGATTACGCCCATAAGGTTGACTGTGATGAGACATTTGTTTCGATGGATAAAGTGTAGTCGACTCACATTTGTGTCGTTTTGGTTGACATTAATCATTGATCGCTTCATCAGTTAGTGGAATTCTTGATGAGGAAGAGGTAGCAAAGGTATGTCGATTGCAACATTAATTGTATGGTCCTAAACAATCTTCTAGAGCATGGTTTGAACATCTTTCAGATGTTATTTACGAGTTTGGAATGACCTGTAGTTCCTAGGAGTATTCTGTTTTTTTAGACACCATGAGGGTAGACGTATCATACTAGTAGTCTATTTAGATGTATGAGGGTAGTCTACATTACTTCCCTGGAATAGAAGTATCTCGATATCTACAATAGATTCTTTTGTCTCAAAGAAAGAAGATGTTATTGAAACGCTTACTGAGTGGGCTCTACTGGGATGTAAACCGGTAAACTGTCTGATGCTCATGATAGGAAAGCTTCGTCCGTTTCATAGAAGTTATATGAAGAATCTAGAGAGATACTCGAGACTTGTTGGAATATTAAACTATTTGATAGTCACAAATGAAGATATTTTATCCCCTTTTGGTGTCTTGAGCCAGTTCATTTACGATCCTTATACAAGTCATCGGGATGCAATACTTCGTGTTTTGAGGTATCTCAAGGACACACTATGATTAGGGATACCTTATTCAAATCAAGTACTTGCAAGTGGTTGGTTTCACTTAAGAAGAAGATGGTAGAATATCAAGTTTCTTGGATGCAAATTGGGTTGGATGTCCCATTTCTAGGAGATCAACTGCATGGCACTCTTAATTTGTTGAAGGAAATCTAGTTTCTTGGAAAAGAAAGAAATAACATATTCTCTCCTAATCAAGTGCTATATCATAATACAAAGCCATGACAGATTTATTTAAAAGACATATGTACGAAGACTCCTACGACTGTTTGGATGAATTATGAATAGTTTGGTGAGATTATATGGTGATAATAAGTTCACAATTGACATAGAAAAAAATCAAGTATTCCATCAGAGGGCCAAACACATGAAGTTGATTTTCATCTTATTAAAGATCGGATTGTAGGAACATGGACAACCTCCATAAATCCAGTCGGTACACATCCATACTAACACCAACTCATATAACATTCTTACAAACCTATTGTAGAAAACTCAAATAGAATGGTTTTTGTAACAAGTTAGGCGTGATTGATAGTTTTTTCTAGAACTAGAAAAGCTTGGTATACCTTTCATTGTAGTAGTGATAGTATTTCTTATTTAGGCTTCTTAATATGATATATATATATATATATTCTGTAATATCTTTTAGAAAGGAATAAGAAAACGATTACCAGTCTCTACTAATAACAAACCGCATCAAAACCTTACGGATGTACTTCGTTTAGGTTAAACTCAAACTTTTCATCTTTCTATCTCGAGTGATCTTCATATCTATAATTTTCTTTTCTTCTCCAAGATCATTCATTTCAAAAGTGTAGTTTAGTTTCTATTCCAGTTGTTCGATCTCCTGTTTAGCTTTAGAAGCAATCAACATATCATTAACATACAAAAGTAAATGAGTATAAACACCCTGAACATATTTAACATAATTGCACACATCTTTTACACCTTGATCGTAGCTGGTTGACTCCTTAAACATTGTATGGCCCCTTTACATAAGTTTGCAAAGGTGAATACCCACTACATTGTGGATGCAAACATTTTCATCTAATAAAGTGATATTCATACAAGAGATTAGCGTTGAACCATTTGAATCACTAGCTTTTTTTTCAAAAAGCATTTGAATCACTAGCTTTGATACCACTTTTGTGGATAATTCCCACAACACAATGCACAAAAGTCCAAAACCAAATACCACAATGAGAAATAAATGCAACCAACAACAGAAATGAAATATAAGGATCCCTAATATGCTAAAATATACCTTCAAGTAGAAAATGGACTCCTAATCGATATTCAAATAATGTAGATGAAAATAAACACAAAGAAAAATGACATTAACATGGCTCTACTATTGTGACACATTGTACATCCATATGGGACATATAATCTTGAATATTGATAAACAAAATAGGGAAGATTACGATGCAATTTACTTTAAGGAAAAATCCTGCAATTTAAGGAAAAAACTCAAAAAATGACCTACAATCTTGCCAAATTCTTCTTAGGAAAGAATACCAAGCAAGCCACACAAAATCTAGCCAAAGGGGAACTTAAATTGGGCAAGATAGAGGCTCCCATGACCATACCTATGACCCTAGTCATGGGGTTTGTCGCATGTGTCGTCCAACACAAAACAATAGAAATATTCTCTTTAGCAACATAAGGCTTGATCTTGCACGCACCTAAGGCGTAAAAATTGTTTTCTTCTTGCCCTTCAGGTTTAGGTCTTGGGGTTTGTGTATCAAAATATTCGACATTCTTTGCATGTAAAGACTAAGAATATATCAATGATTCACCAACTCCCTTTAGCTCAAACGTCAGCGGTTTAAGTCCCATGTGGATTCCATAGGATATGTCTAGATATTAACTTCACAGCCCATGGGACTAGTCATGGTATCACACAAGCTAGGCTTGACATTCACGAATATAAAAAATCATCATTTGACCCACTAGTATTAACAAATGTGGCTAAAGAAGTAAAACATAGAATTGTTTCACTCAAAGAATAGAACAAACTAGGGAAAAGGATGAAACAGTACTTGGTCTATATGTATTGTTTTTGTTGGTTAAGTATGTTCATTTTCAATTGATAGGTGGTAAGCTACTCTTGGAGTTAAATCGTCTGTTACGACCCGGTGGCTTCTTTATTTGGTCAGCTACTCCTGTCTACAACTATAAGAAGATCCCGGAAGACTTTAAGATATGGGAAGGTATACTTTGATCATCTAGTAAGTTATTTTGTAGAAAAAAGTTTGTTTTTGCTCTAATAAGTATTTCTCAATTCGTCAGCAATGAAGAAATTAACTAAGTCAATGTGCTGGGAAGTCAAATCAGTTAGTATAGAAAAGGTAAATAAAATAGGTGTGGCTGTGTATCAGAAGCCAACTTCTAATGAATGCTTGGAGAGAAGATTACAAAATGATCCTCCACTCTGCAACGAATCTGTTGATCCAAATGCTGCCTGGTACTTGTCTTTCAACTAGGGTTACTAAAAATGATAAAATTGGCTTACCTTTTATGGGTATCTTCATTGCATAATAGTAATGTTTATGTTGAATAGTTATGCTATGAATACGTTGTTTGTGGTTATCTTGACATGCCATGAGCTAAAGAAATCTTTTCTTTTCATGTACTTCATATGTTACGAGGTCAACATAATAAGTTATTCTTGGTAGATTTGCAGTCTCAAGTACATAAGTTTAGTTAAAAATACATTCTCATATATATATATATATATATATATATATATATATATATACACACTTGTATACACCTACATAATCACATGAAAACATTAACAATGTTGACAATCTTGAAAATGAGAGTAAACCAAGTATTATTCAGCATTATGAGTAATACATGTATAACATGGGGTGTTGTTTTGCATTCTGAAACAAATAATGCATGTCCATAAGTTTCATATTATGAAACAAATACATGTGAAGTAATGGCTTAAATCTTATTAGCTAAAATAAATGCATATGAAATGACTTATTAAGATTGGTTTTCAAGGTTCTAGATTTCTCTTAAGGTTCAATTTCTCTTCCTCCTCCTCTCTCTCTCTCTCTCTCTCTATGTATATATATATATATGTAATGTTGTGTATATGATGTGTTTAGGAAAATACCTTTGCAAGCATGCATCGACAAGATACCCATCATTGCATCAGAGCGTGGGTCTAAGTGGCCTGAAAAATGGCCATCAAGGATAGAAAAACCACCTTATTGGTTGTTGAGTTCACAAATTGGTGTTTATGGGAAAGCAGCACCCGAGGATTTCATTGTAGACCATGAACACTGGAAACGTGTGGTTACCAAATCATACATGAGTGGCTTAGGAATAAACTGGTCATTCGTGAGGAATGTCATGGACATGAGAGCTGTCTATGGAGGGTAAGAACATCATTACTAATAGATAACCAAACCAACATATATGATGAAAAAGGTAAGAAGGTTTGTAATATGAGAAAGTACTAGTCATTTGTGAACTATTAGAAAAAGATTTTTTATTTATTTACACATGCATCTTCTAATGGATTTATAAAAAGTTCACAAATGAATCATTTTCCTCATCTTCTCAATCTTTTTGTCATTCTCCTTTGACCCTCTCTAAAATATATATGCGTATGCTTACAAAACTTGTCGTGTTTAAAAAAAATGATTGATATTCCTAAGCTTGTACTTGGCGTGCTAAAATTGATATC
The DNA here is from genome assembly GCA_030169165.1 of Centaurea solstitialis. Taxonomy (NCBI): domain Eukaryota; kingdom Viridiplantae; phylum Streptophyta; class Magnoliopsida; order Asterales; family Asteraceae; genus Centaurea; species Centaurea solstitialis. Next base: position 47,103,877 of record CM058042.1, on the reverse strand, counting down.
TGCTAGCCTCTAGCTATCTTTCTAATGCATTGTCTTTCCAAAAAAAAAAATTGCAGATTTGCAGCTGCTTTAAAAGATATGAATGTATGGGTGATGAATGTGGTATCAATTGATTCTCCTGATACACTACCTATAATATATGAGCGAGGTTTATTCGGCATATATCATGATTGGTGTGAGTCATTTAGCACTTACCCACGAACGTATGATCTTCTCCATGCAGACCATCTATTCTCAAAGATAAAAAGGAAGTGAGTATCTATATTTTATTTACTCCAATTTATCATCTCATATCATGTTATTGTTTTACTCCTAAATGTCCAAATGAGGGCTACATGGAATCCCCTATCTTTTTAATGAGTAGAATGTATCAAAATGCTATAATAAACATAACTCTTTTCTAAATCTATGTAACAAAATTCTAGAATTTTCTATCTTGTCCCCATTTTGACTGTTAACCTGTTGACTTTGTAATAGTTAATGACATGTGTGTGTATTTATATATAGAGAGAAAGGTTTAAATGAGAAGTGCTAAAAAATACGAAGTAGAGAAGTGATCTCCACCACTCATCCGGTCAATAAAGGTGGCTTTGATCGGTTACGGTGGACGCGATCACGGGGGATTGACGCGATTCATGGGAGGGTAGAGATTATTAAAGGAGGGACCCGGTCAAAGCCGCCTTTATTGACCGGATGAGCGGTGGAGATCACTTCTCTGCTTCTCGTTTTTTTAGCACTTCTCATTTGAACCTAATACTATATATATATATATATTTAAGAAATATATATAATATATACACATATATATATATATATATTTAGGAAATACGAAAAAGTAACCATAAACTCGACGTCCATGTCATCAAATGTTATAATAGTAATACATTAATGCGGAAAGATATAGAAGTATTTGAAAGTTTGTTGCATTATGTAAAAAACTTTTATATATTCTTACATTGATTAAGAAAAAGAACTTCTTTGTTAGATCGAGTAAGAACTAAAACAAGCTTTGATCTTGAATATAATTTGACCCTTTTCAATCATAGATTTATGTTCCAAATTGTTGTTAGAAGAATTAGTACAAAAGTAATATTCAGATTTTTTTTTTTTGATATATATCATGACATATATAGTTGTGTATTTGTATTTTGGTGTTATATACAGATGTAATATGATGGGTTTGGTTGCTGAGGTAGATCGGTTGTTGAGACCAGAAGGGATACTTATTGTTCGTGATAAAGTTGAGACCATGAATGAAGTGGAGAGTGTTGTGACGTCAATGCATTGGGAAGTCTCGTTAACTTATTCCAAGGATAAGGAAGGATTGTTGTGTGTGCGAAAGACCATGTGGCGCCCCAAAGATATAGAAGCACTCAAATACGCCATTGATCAACCATTTTAACCTTCTTAAATGGAATAAAGGTAATACTGAAACTTTTTATTTTATTTGCCTTTGTTAAGCCCATTGCTGTACCAAGTACGAACGATATGATCATCGGAAACTATTAATAAAAATTCCCAAAACACACGCACAAACACATGCGCGCACACACACACATATATAAATACATACATATATATATATATATATAGTATTAGGTTCAAATGAGAAGTGCTAAAAAAATGAGAAGTAGAGAAGTGATCTCCACCACTCATCTGGTCAATAAAAGTGGCTTTGATCAGGTCCTCTCCTTTAATAATCTCCTCCCTCCCATGAATCGCGTCAATCCCCCATGATCGCGTCCACCGTAACTGGTCAAAGCCACCTTTATTGACCGGATGAGTGGTGGAGATCACTTCTCTACTTAGTATTTTTTAGCACTTCTCATTTGAACCTTTCTCTATATATATTGTATGTATGTATGTATATATAAATATGAAGAGGTTCAAATGAGAGGTAGTAAAAAATGTGAAGTGGAGAAGCAATCGCTATCCCTTTATGTAGTCAACAATAGCAACTTTGAGTATGAAACACCCAATAATTTCTTGCATAGGTATGCAAAAGATGGAAGGATAGTTTCGTAACCTTAACAAATAGAAAAAAATGTTCATATATGAACTCGTGATTGATATATGAATGACACAGGTTCATGTATGAACGTATACTTCATATATGAACCAGTTAAAAATAACTAATATGTTACATAGGTTCATGTATGAACGTGTAGTTCATATACGAACGTAAAGTTCATGTATGAACGTGTAATACATGTATGAACTAGTGTCAGCACCGCGCGTTGCGCGGTAGTGCAAGCAACTTTGATTAATCTGTAGATTGTCATTGTCGTTCGCTACATTTGTCTAAAACCACTGTAACAAAATCGGGATGCTTTCATATAATATTGGTTTACATAAAACGAAAAAAATGTTTAAAAACTGCCTGAAATGTTTTTTAAAATAAATAAAGAGAACTACAAAATAAAAATAAGCATCCTCAAGTGAAATACATGTATTTCAAAAACATAGTTTGACTGGACAATTCTCTTAACATACACCACTTACTTTTTAAATCCAGTCATCTACATGTAAAATCATAAATTTTTATTAGTTGACTTATATATCATCAATTCAGCCTAACATTGCTTTTTATTGACAATTTTTTTTAGAACAAACCTACTACTTGCATTAAATTTTTAGCCAACTTCCAAACGTACCTCAAACATTAGCCCAAAACACCAATTATCACTAAATTAAATTTTAAACTAAAGAACAAACATTAAAGTTTTGAGGTAATATATATTCAATTGTTGTCAATTAAAACCTTTAATATAAAAATTTTCATTTATTAATTTTAACATAGAAAACAATAATTAGAATTTAATGTGCCTAACTTTATATTTAACATAAATCAAAGTGAGAGAAAAAAAAATATACAAAATATGATTAATACCCTCATTAAATTTTTTATCATGTACATTTAAATGTATTAAATCGTCATAAAAACTTCATTAGTGTATATTGAATGCTAATAAAAAAGAAGAATAAGGAAAGTTACGTTAATTAATGATATATATTACTTTATAATAATTACAAAAAATAATGAAATTAATATTTAATTATTTAATGAAATATATAAAACTAAAAAACTAAATAATGGATAAATAATAAAACAATCATTCAACCCTCATTCTTTTATCCATTTTTACAATAGTATATTGATAATAATGTATGGATTGATGTGTAAATGAAAATGAATAGAAAATAAAACTAAAATTTTAATTACATTATTTGTTAAACTAACTAATATATTGTACATAAATAGACTCATGAAAAATAAATAAAAATTAAAGGTATTTACAAATAATTTTTAAATATACAGATTATTTTGTAAATAAAAATTAATGGAAAATAAACAATAAATGTGAAATTAAGAAAACACAATATAAACTTATTCTTGTTAAATAAATAAAAAATAAACGTATATTTAGTAATTAATGTGTTAAATCTAGATAATGAAAGGTACACACTAAATGAGATTTTATTTTGAAACTATTTCCGAAGAAAATAGTAAACAATATTTTAAACTCCCTTAAAATATATTATCAACAATTTAAGTTTCTCATTAGTTCTATATCTCATATACTTAAATACATTAAATTATCATAATTATTTTGTACATGTATATATCAATTAATAATAGTTAAACTTAAGGATATGAAAATTTTAAGTTAATTAATAAGGTATATATTGATTTGCAGTAATTAAAATAATAATAAAATATATTTAATTAATTAATGGGATATATAAACTTAAAATACTAAAAAACCAATAATGTTGTATCATTAGGTGTGCAAATAAAAATTAATAGTAAATAAGGCTATTTTTTTTAAACTATATTGACGGTTAAACTAACAAAATAAGTTACAAATACATTGACAAAAATATTAATAATTTCTAACACCTTTACAAATGGACTATCATTTTGTTTAACTAAAACTACTATTCTTAAAAAATTATAAATAAACAACACATAAGATAAATGAAAACTATAGGTAATTTTTTCTCCAACTCATTACAAACCAGAGTTATGGAGTTTTTCTACAAACAAATTTTTTTGACATTTTATTATGAAAAAAATGTCAAGCCCCTAAATGAGATGTACTTACATACATGTACGAATTATCAAATAGAAAGCTTATAAAAATGGTTTTTCTAGTCAATTTTATATTTGAGATAGTAACACACATATACAATAGAAATTTCAAAATGCAATATATTGAACTGAGAGATATTTTAGAAGTTTGTAGTATTATGTATTCATGTTCGAGATAAAACAAACACTAAAACCTATAAAAACTATCAAAAAACATATCTACATAATCTACATAACAATAACGGTCTATATACTAACAATTCTTTGGAATGCAGATTCAGATAAATGATGCCTCAAAACCAACTATGTACACGTATATCTTCATTTTCCAATAGCCATCAATTGTTTATCACTTTAAGAGTTTGAGACCAACCTGTAAAAGTAATTTAAAACATATCAGACGGAAAAACAAAATGGAAAGAAACAAAACTAAATAAACCAACCAAACAATTGCTTTGTAGAAAATATGTAGATTATGTAGATTCTTACCTCTCAAGTGTAGGTTGTTCGATGATGGCTTGTTCGATGATTGCTACTACAATCCCGACATGCTCTAGAAGAGGAACATAGAAGTGTAAAAAACTTGAAATGTAGAAGATAGAAGTTGAAAAACCATAAGCTAACATATAGTTGTATTGATTTTTATGATCAAGGCTTGACTTGATGCCATCTTTTTGTTGCAACTGAACATTACATAGTTGAAAACTTGATTTTGGAAATCACCAAGCAAAAAGGTGACATTACATGAGAGGATGGGGTGGTTTATCCTTTAATAAGAGTAGAAGAATAACGTTACATAATGTGAACGGTTTTGAATTTAATGTAAAAATTAATTATAATATTAATTAACATTAAATTAGAAAACAATAAAAGAATCGAAAGTAAATGAAAAGATTCTTGCAATTTGAAAGCAAATTGTTTATTATATTAATTAACATTAAATTAGATGATCAAATATAAAAATAAACCTTTTCTTTAATTTAAAAATTGAAAAGGTTTGGAATTTTTATAGAACGCCACGTGGCATTGCAATGATTCAGGTTTATATATATATATAGATGATTGCTACTACAATCCCGACATGCTCTAGAAGAGGAACATAGAAGTGTAAAAAACTTTAAATGTAGAAGATAGAAGTTGAAAAACCATAAGCTAACATATAGTTGTATTGATTTTTATGATCAAGGCTTGACTTGATGCCATCTTTTTGTTGCAACTGAACATTACATAGTTGAAAACTTGATTTTGGAAATCACCAAGCAAAAAGGTGACATTACATGAGAGGATGGGGTGGTTTATCCTTTAATAAGAGTAGAAGAATAACGTTACATAATGTGAACGGTTTTGAATTTAATGTAAAAATTAATTATAATATTAATTAACATTAAATTAGAAAACAATAAAAGAATCGAAAGTAAATGAAAAGATTCTTGCAATTTGAAAGCAAATTATTTATTATATTAATTAACATTAAATTAGATGATCAAATATAAAAATAAACCTTTTCTTTAATTTAAAAATTGAAAAGGTTTGGAATTTTTATAGAACGCCACGTGGCATTGCAATGATTCAGGTTTATATATATATATATAGATTAGTAAAAGTATTCAATAAGTGAATTACACAGGTTCATATATTAATGTATATGTAAATTACACATGTTAATTTTTGAATGTGTAGTTCATATATGAATCAGCTAAAAATATTTAATATGTGAAATACACAGGTTCATATATGAACGTATTGTTCATATATGAATTAGTTAAAAATAATTAATATGTGAATTACACAAATTCAAATATGAACATATAGTTCATAAATGAATCAATTAAAAGTACATACTATGTACTTTTACACAAGTTCACATATGAACATATAGTCCATATGTAAATCACACCGGTTTATATATAAACTTATTTTCAGCCTATTTGTAATAGTTACGAAATTACCATTCAATTTTTGGCATAACTACGAATTTTGACCGGTCAAAGATGGCGAAATTTGACTGGTCAAAGATGCAATCTTTGACAAGTTAAGGTTGTAATCTTTGACTAATTAATTTGATCTTAGTAGTATAAACGGCTAGAGATCACTTATCCACGAGAACCCTTGTTATTTACCAAAACGCAACAACATTTGTTGGCCAAGTATTATATCTTCTTCTACTTCTAAAATAAGATGTTGTTATAGTGCTAATTCTTGCAAACACAAACAACTATTGCTATGGCCGATCAATATATTAATCAAAATCAATAAAACTCACCTTTCTCTGTATAGTTTACCCGAAATAAAGAACCCGCCGAAAACGTAGAAAGAACTCTTTGCAAAATTGCCATTGATGAATACGGTTCCATATATTTGCTATGCTATGAATATGTCGTTTTAATACCAATATTTGAAAAATGTAATCTTTTAGGGTTAGTAACGTTTCTAAATCAATCATCTTTTGTATAATGGAGAGAATCTATCATCTTGGATCGGTTACCACGCCATTTTAAAGCAAGTAGATGTTAGATTAAACAAATTAGGTGACCCCACGCTGTTGAAACCCTAATTTCGTATCGCATAGATTTGTAGGAAATGTGGAAAGTTGGAGTGATTTTATTGGATTTGGCATCATCTAATGGAAAATCATAAACAAACTAAAATTTTGTATTCATGGAAATCTGAAATCAAAAGGATTATGGGGTTATCACAATGTTATCACAATGTTATCACGCGGTTATCAAAGGGTTAATACGTTCGAATCTCTATAAAAAATAAAGGGACAACTACCATTATTAAAATAGCATAAAGTATTATGGAAAAAATGATAATTATATTACCACCTTCAATGATATATATATATATATAAGGTTGGGTTCAAATGTGAACTCAATTTTGGTTGTGAACATGAGGACCACTAACATTGCGCCATGTAAGAATATTCACTCTGAATGTCATTCAATATTTAGAGTGAATAAAGGCGCTTAAACTTTATTCACTGTAAAAAATGCATGATATTCAGAGTGAATATTGTCACGTGGCGCAATGTTACTAGACCTCACGTTCACAATGAAAAATAAGTTTTCATTTAAACTTTCCTCTCTCTCTCTCTCTCTATATATATATATATAGGGAAGAGTTCAAACGAAAGCCCCTTTTATTTGCGAAAACGCGAGAACACTTGCCGGCCAAGTGTTATATGTTTAATTTTTTTTTTAAGCAAAACTCATTTTATTACCAAAACAGCCTTCCAAGGTACAATCACAATAGTGTTGGGTCTGAAATACTGTTGCTGAATACCACTACTAGTAGTGAGTTATTGTTGCTGAGCTAATCTGAAGATTACTACTGCTAGTGTGATGGTTACCACTGCTGGATGAGTTACTACTGCTGGTGTAAAGTTACTATCACTTATGTTTTACCACTGCTAGTTGGATTACAATAAGGAAAGGATCTGAAGCTTGAAGATAAGGAAAGGATGCGAAGATTTTGGAGATATCTTAGAGTTTATTCCGTAGATTTACATTCCTTATTCTTTTCTTGTAATCAGTATATATAGATAGTTGCTAGATCTTTAGACGTACGATCTCATTCAGTTTTTGTTTAGAATATTGGAGCCTCAAGATTATTCTTGATCCATGCAATTGAGAAGAATTGCACGTCTGCTTGAGCCTGTTCAAGTAGATTGAGGCTTTGGTTTGTAATCATTAAACTGGTGATCAATATAAAATTGTTTTGCTATTCATTCATTGTTTTCATTCAAAGTGTTATTCCGCAAACTTCTTTGAATTTGGTTTTCTGTTCTTGTTACAAAATTGATCCTGACAAGTGGTATCAGAGCTAGCTTTTCTCAGAAAATCAATTAACAATGGATACACAGGAAACCGTCTTGGTCTCGAAAGTCCCCATGCTCAAACCCAATGAGTTTGACATGTGGAAAATCAGAATCCGTCAATACATGCTTCTCACAAACTATGCTATGTGGGAAGTTGTTGAAAACGGACCTGGTACTGATGAAGCTGGCCCAGAAGGTGCTCCAAGACCTCCTTCCAAAACTGATGCTGATAGAAAAAGAAGGCAAACGGAGATGAAGGCTTTGAGCACACTGTTGTTGGCTATTCCCAATGAATACGAACATCAATTCAGTAGTTACACTGATGCAAAAGCTCTTTGGACTACTCTTGAGAAGAGATTCTCTGGAACCAAGAGCACTAAGAGGGACCAGAAGGCCATCCTGAAGCTAACAATATGAAAACTTCACATCATTGAAGAATGAGTCCATGACTCAAAATTTTGACAGGTTCAACAAAATAATTGGGGAACTTGCTACAGTGCATGTGAAGATGGATAAAGATGATGTGAATAGGAAGTTCCTCAGATCTCTAGGAGAGGAATTGACAATTTACACTGTCTCATTCAGACAAGGGGATGATCTGGAAGACAAAGAACTTGAAGATCTCTACAATGATCTAAGGATCTTTGAAGCAGAAGTGGAGGCCAAGAGAAAGCCAATTGGATATTCACACAACAGTGATCTTCTTTCTTCTGAAAACTCTACTTCTTTTAACACTACTGCTTCCTTTAATACTACTACTACTGATAATATCTCTAACAAAAACTCTTGTGCATCTCAGGAATCTAATGGTGATGCAATTCTGGAAGCCTTCCTAGGAAGCCATGTCAAATCATCATTGATCAATGATGATTTGGAACAGATCAGTGCTGATGATCTGGAAGAGATGGATATCAAGTGGCAGATGGCTATGCTAACTATGAGGATCAAAAGATTTATCAGAAGGACTGGAAGGAACAACTTTAATGACAAGAGAGGAGATCAGGCTGGTTTTGACAAATCCAAAGTCAGATGCTACAAGTGCAATGAGCCTCGGACACTTTGCTAGAGAATGCAAAGGAGGACCTTCAAATCCACAAGGCACTGGAGGTGGACCATCTCAAACCTCTAGGTTCAACAACAGAGGAAACAACACTAGTTCTTCTCAAGCACTAGTGTCTCGAGAAGGTCAAGGATTTGATTGGAGTGATCAGGCTGAGGAAGTTGTTTCAGAATCAGGCTCTCATGGCTGAAATTACAGAGGCAGAAATCCCACCAAAGGTATCTTCCAAACTTTGCTCTAATCCTTGTATTGAAACTGTCAAAAAGTATAGGGATCACAATCAGGCCATGAGTGATAGTATTAGGAAGATGGAGAGAGAAATGAGAGAGTATGGACTAATCATTGAAAATCTGGAAGATCAAATCAAGGCATATAAAGCCAATGAACTCCAGTTTAATATGATCACAACTACTGGAAGTGGGAGAAGAATGAATATGAGAGGCAGTTGTCCAAATTTGAAATGATTTAGAAGGTGCGAGGAAGGAGTTAGTCACTACTAAGGGTGACCTAGAAAAATTTTCAAAGTCATCCAAAGCCTTAGAGTCCATCATAAGAGCCCAAGTCAATGATGACTTGAAGAGAGGGATAGGATACAATAATACCCCTCCTCCATATAATCAGAACTATATTCCTCCCACCACTGATTTAGTTGATAGGATGGATAGAGAAGATTTGAGAGAAGGACTAGACAGAGTAGATCCAGTGGAGTCTGAGGAGGAATCTGGTGAGAAAAGTTCAATTGAAACCATTCCTGAAGAAAACCACATTCTCACTAATGAGAAGGGTGGTATGCCATTTGTTCCTAGCAAAAAGATAGAGACCTCTAGGAACGAAAAAGGGAAGGAAATAAAGACCTTAGGAAGAACAAAGGGAAAAAGAAAGAAACATCTAGGAATGAGAACAGGAGAGACTACTTCACTCAAAAGATTGTAGTTGATCCTGGTACTTCCTCACAGTTTCAAAACAAAGATCAACCAAGAGGAAACAAGAGAAACTGGAACAATCAGTGGGCTAAAAGTCATGGTGTTGACCTAGAAAAATCAATAGACCAAAACCATGTTTTATTTGTTGTAAGCTCAATCACTTAGCTAAAGACTGATACTTTAATCCAATCAATCAAAGGACTATTTTTCAAAGATCAAATTCTACTTGGATTGGAAGGAAGAAACAACAGTCATCAGCTAGGAGATTTGAGCCTGTAGTGTTGTTCCAGATTCAAGTTCTAATCAACATGCAACAAGTAGAGAATGAATTGGATAGCCATATGTCATTGATTCTTGATGAAATGTTTACACACACTATTTACACCAAGAACACACACACTTAAGCATAACTACTCTCTCAATTCAATCTCACTATACGTTTGAAGCACACACACATGTCACACTTGTAAATGACTTCACAATGGGTATTTATACCCAAACATCTAAACCCTCACACTATTGAAGAATTACACTTTCTACCTTAACAATATAAAACTATTACAAACAACATATAAAGGAAGTAAACAATAGAAGTAAACTTTGACTTTATTAACCACTTTGACTTTGCCTTTGTCTTCACTTTGAGCACCAACTTGTGATCTCGGATACAATCCGATTTTGCATCCAACAATCCCCCCTTTGGATTCGAGATCACAAAAAGAATTAGGCAAACGTCTTCAAGAAAGCAACAACACTTTGAACACCAAAATTAAGCTTTCTTGAACAATAAGCTTCGATAATAATCTTCAAGAATCATCCAAATCTTCATGAAGCTTTAACAAACTTTGAACACGAAGCATTAACGAACGAAGAATCTTCAAACAATCTTCAAACTTTAATACTTGGAATATTCTGATCATCTTGAAGTATCTCGTAATCATCTCTCGACTTCCTCAAAGTATCTTCAAGAATCATTTCTCGACTTACATTTCGTATCTATCTCCCCAAAGTATCGTCAAAAACATTTCTAAACCATCTCCCCCTTTTTGATGAAATATGAAATAATCATCAAAACTATAGAAATGTATGATCAGATAACTCGTCTCGTAAGGAATACAAACATGTGAACAAACCACCAAAGATATCAAAAACCATCTCACATAACCATCTCCTCCTTGTTACTCCAAATTCCCCTTTTTACTCCAAAGAAATACTGTCAATTCCATATAGTAATCCGAATATTTTCAAATTCAGATTTAAGTGGGAAAATCCTGAAACAACACATGAATCAGTTGGAATGCTGTGAGAAGCACAAAGCAACTCAGTACAACGAATGCACTATATAAGGAGCTTTAGTGATGATCACTCCCCAGGGCTTCCGTTCAATCATCGCAAACACTAAAAGTATTCCTATGAACGTTCCGACAAAGAAACAAATTCCTTGTGTGTATTTGTGATGAAAGAAAATAGCATCAAGTGCTTTCATAAGGCTCAAACTGTGAAAACATTTCACGACTCGATGTGTAGAAATGAAGTTCGAAGGCAGGGCAGCTTCCTTCTGTTTCAATATCGATTTTCCAAATGAAAACCTGATAGATTATGTGTTGCGTCCCGTGATGAATGAAACATCTCCTTGTTAAGAAGGAAATGAGTAGCTAGTGGGTAAAAACGAGAGTCGGCATTGGGCTTTGCCTTGTTTCAATATCGGTCAGTAAAGAATGTGAACCAATAGATTATGTGGTTGCCCGGCGTAGAAGTGGTTGGTGCAGAGTATTATGTTTCTTTTAACTCTGTTCTCACACCCTCCAATTCTTTTAAGCATCCTCACGTCTAACCAAACTCTCATATCACATTTTTTCGCTCAATCACTATGAGAATAACTCGACCACCTGAGTTATCTCCCCCACTCTTTGATGGAAACCCCTCACTCATTTCTCAAGGATAACTTCTTGGGTAGGATTGCCGGTTCTGGAAATCCATAGAAGTTCTATTAAGCTCACACATCCCATGAAATAAGTTTCCTAAACATGAAAGTACAATGATTCATCGAGTGAATCAATGAGCCAATATGAAGCATGCTCGAACAAATATATATGAACAATATAGGAGCATAAGAATTTCTTCAAACAAGTATATGAAATGAAGAACATGAATGATGTAAACTTGTTTGAAAAATGATTCATTAAATGTGATGAGATATGTTTTTAAAAAATTGTGGTTCACACAAAAAAAATGATGTTATCTATACGAACGAGATATAGATATAACATTGAAAACGTATCAAATCAAAGAAACAATCAAGTACAATGAGGAAATATCAAGCGAGCATATTACCACCGAATAATATGAGCATATAGAGACGTGGTAATAACGAAGACAAAAGAAGCTAAACCGGTGTGTATGAATACTTGAAAAGTATATGAAAAGATAATACACAAGTATTAATCTTTGGAAACACACGGTTAGAAAATATCCGTCAACTCATCATGATATGAAAACATTTAAAATCACACTTCTAATTCGAAAAATCATTTGAGAATCGAGAAGTGAGTTTGAACATTTAAAAATGGTTTTTCATACCTGAAAGTTGTTCATCTTTCAAATATGTAAGCATGAAAGCTTATTTGAACTCTCCCCTAAAAAGAATATCACTTTGAAGTACTCCCCCTCAAATGGATAATCTGCAAAACAAAGTAGAAATTGGTATTCATTGAAAATGAATCCTTAGATGTTAGTCAGATAGTATCCAATCAAGAATAATTAAGCAACTCCCCCTTAAATTAAGATCCGTAACAGATTTAAGTAGGACTAAGCATGCCAAGCTTGCTAACCAAAAAGTTAAAACACTTTTCATCTAAAGGTTTAGTGAAAAGGTCAGCAAGTTGGTAATCTGTTTGAAAAAAGAACATTTCGATATTACCTTTCTCCACATTATCTTTGATAAAATGATACCGGATGTCGATGTGTTTGGTCTTGGAATGCTGAACTGGATTTGACGTTATCGCAATGGCGCTTTCCGAATTACAGTAGATAGGGACTCTCTTCAACTTGTAACCATAATCTAGTAGTTGTGTCTTCATCCAAAGCACTTGCGAACAACAACTTGCGGCGGCCACATATTCTGCTTCGGCCGTAGAAGTGGAGACGCAATTTTGCTTTTTCGAAGTCCAACTAACAAGTTTATCACCTAAAAACTGACATGATCCAGAAGTGCTTTTCCTATCCAGTTTACAACCACCATAATCTGAATCTGTAAAAGATATTAGCTCAAAACTAGAATCTTTCGGATACCAAAGGCCCAACTCGGGTGTGCCTTTGAGATACCGTAAGATCCTTTTAACTGCCGCAAGGTGTGACTCTTTAGGATTAGCTTGAAACCTAGCACAAAAACATGTCGAGAACATAATATCCGGTTTCGTCGCAGTGAGGTACAAAAGAGAACCAATCATGCTTCTGTAAATCTTTTGATCAACGGATTTACCGGCTAAATCAGGACCCAAAAGATTTCCAGTTGGCATTGGTGTTTTAATTGGAGAACAATCAGTCATGTTAAACTTTTTCAACACATCTTTAATATATTTTGACCGATTTATAAAGATGCCATCCGGGTTTTGTTTGACTTGAATTCCTAAAAAGAAATTCAATTCACCCATCATGCTCATTTCAAACTCTGTCTCCATGATTTTAGAAAATTTTGTACACAACTCTGGATTAGTAGAACCGAAAATAATGTCGTCAACATAAATTTGAACTAAAAGCAAGTCATCACCTTCTTTCTTCAGAAAAAGAGTAGTATCGATCGTACCTCGTTTGAATCCTTTGGATAGGAGATGATTAGTCAGAGTTTCATACCATGCTCTTGGAGCTTGTTTTAAGCCATACAAAGCTTTGTCCAAGATGCATACATGATCGGGAAAATCTGGATCGACGAACCCTTCAGGTTGCTTTATATAGACCTCTTCATGCAAGACTCCATTCAAGAACGCAGATTTGACATCCATTTGAAATACCTTGATGTTCTTGTGAGCCGCATAGGCCAGAAAGATTCGAATTGCCTCGATCCTCGCTACCGTGCAAAAGTCTCATCGTAGTCAATACCTTCTTGTTGAGAATAATCTTTAGCAACCAATCGCGCTTTGTTTCTGACAATCAATCCGGATTCATCTTTCTTATTTCTGAAGATCCACTTGGTTTTAATGATTGATTTATCTTGCGGTCTCGGAACCAAGCGATACACTTTGTTTCTTTTGAACTGTAGAAGCTCTTCTTGCATTGCTAAAAGCCAATCAGAATCGTCTAAGGCTTGAGAGACATTCTTTGGTTCAATTTTGCTCAAGAAACTTTTGTATAGGTAGTAATTTGCAGATGCAGATCGCGTTTTAACACCATCATTGACATCACCAATCACATTGTAGAGTGGATGTGCTCTTGTCCATTTCAACTGAGCAGGATGAATTGCAAGATCATCCAGATTGTTCTGGCTATCATTTTCATCAATGATTGCAGGAATCTCTGATTGATCATCGGGGGTTAACTCTGATTGCTCAACACTTGGAACTGGTATAGCCTGATCAGAGTTAGAAGTAGAACAAATATTCTCCGATGGTCCGGAATCATTCACACTTGAAGGTTCTGGGACATCGTGAATATCAACTCTTGGATTTCTGGAAAGAACGAGATCTTCATTATCTGCACAAATATCCAGAAAAGCATCCATAACCAGTAAATCGAGTTCTGAACTATTTGGATCAGTAATAGAATCAGAAGTCGTAGTAGAAGGTTGACTATGAATTCCGAGTTCTGAACTGCTATGTTCAGAAGTCATCGACACGGTTTCATCAAAAGTCACATAAACGGTTTCCATAACCATCTTGGTTCTTTTGTTGTAGACGCGGAAAGTCTTTGACGTTAGCGAATAACCAAGAAAGTTCCCTCATCGGCTTTCTTGTCAAACTTACCGAGATTGTCACGGTTGTTAAGAATGTAACACCTACAACCAAAAACATGAAAAAATTTGACATTAGGAACTCGACGGTTGATTATATGATAAGGAGTTTTCTTGAAGCGCTTAGTGATGATGGTTCGATTCTGTGTAAAACAGGCTGTTGAAACAGCTTCGGCCCAAAAGGTAAGAGGTAATCCGGAGTAAGCTAGCATTGTTCGTGCCGCTTCCACTAAGGTTCGGTTTCGTCTTTCTACAACTCCATTTTGTTGTTGAGTATAAGCACCTGAAAAATTATGAGAAATACCAACAGATGTTAGATAAGCCTCTAAAGTAGCATTTTTAAATTCAGTGCCATTATCACTCCTAATCTTTCGAACTGGAAGTTGCAAAAGAACTTGGATCCTCTTGATAAAGTTTATGATCAACTCGGGAGCTTACAGATTTCATTCTCAGAAATTCTATCCACGTGTACCGTGAGTATTCATCAACCATAACTAGAATGTACTTCTTTCCACTAATTGATTGAATTCTCATTGGTCCGCATAAGTCCATGTGGAGCATTTCGAGTGGTGATTGACACGAAGATTCTGTCTTTGACTTGTGAGAACTTCTCTTCATCTTTCCCATTTGACAAGCCGGACATAAAGAATCTCTATCAATGTCAACTTTGGAAGACCTTTCACCAATCCACCATTAGCTAGTTTGCTAATATCTGAGAAATTCTAATGAGAAAATCTTCTATGCCATAGCCAACTTTCGCCTTTTGTTGCCTTTGAAAACAAACAAACTGGTTTCGACGAATCTATCACCGGAAAGTCAACCACATAGAGATTGTAAAACCGTCTCCCTTCAAAAATCTCAACACCATCACTATTAATGATAAGACAGTTAATGATGGAAAATAGAACAATGTTATAACCATCACAAAACTGACTTGCACTAAAAAGATTATGACTTAACCCCTCAACATAAAGTAACTTCTTTATGGATACCTTACCATTTGTAAGAATGCCGTAACCTTTGATGACCCCAGTCGTCTTATTCCCAAAACTAACTGTTCCTCCTGGTCGTTCCACATAATTGTGCAACAACTCCATGTAGCCAGTCATATGTCTTGAACAACCGGAATCGACATACCACATATGCCTGGCCTGTAGAAACATGTTAGTTCATCTTGGGAACCCATATCCAAATGGGTCCTTTCTTGTTGGTCTCATACATTTTTAACAAATCAGAAGATGAACCTAAAATCTTACAGTTTATACCAGACTTTGAAATTTGTGCATTCAATAAATCTTTAGGAATCCATTTGCACACAAATTTCACATCAACTGATTTATCTTTTGCTTTTGAAAGATTTTTCTTTTTAGCATTAAACACTTTAGCACGATGATCAAACGAGTAAGCATGAGATTTATCATGAGAAACACCACTAGATCTCTTCTTGTTAACATGACTAGAGTTCAAAGAAAAAGAGTTATCACCACAATGAGTACAATGCAAACGTTGCATAGCAAAAAACATTAAGGCAGACTCAAAAGAGTTTTGACACTTATTGAATCTAACATTCAGATTACATTTATTTGCATCATCAACGGATGACTTTTTAACAAAACGCTTTTTCTTCTTTGAATCTTTCTTCTTCCACCCTAGGCCATGTCGTTTAAACTTTTTAAATCTGTAGAATCAGAAGAACTAGAGTTAATAGGTGTCTTAGGAACTGAACATACATCAGATGAATCTTTTGAAGATGTTTAGCACAAGAAGTACTTCCTACCTCAAAAGTACTTGCATCAAAATTAATTGAACAAGTTTCAGACTTTGACAAAGTACATGAGGATTTATAATCTTTTGAAATTCCACTATCACTTGAAACATTTACAACATTTGGTTTATCTTGTATACCAGACTTTGGTTTTTCAAAAACAACACCAAATTCCACATCTGGTAGTTTGAGTTCTGATTTAAGGATATCACCTTCAACCATACTATCTAAACTTTTGTACACAAGATAACCATCTTTGTCAATAACAGCATATGTAATTAAATCAGTGACTTCAGGCTTCATACTTTGATCAAAACAAGGTGGAGTATCTTGAGACTTAAACATGGGGTTAGAAATAAAATTTATCTTTTCTTCTTCAAACCCGCTTCGATGTCATCATCATTATTAGAATCAAAACATGGTTTGGTCTCATCAGAATCAGAATCAGACTCATAATCAGAAACGCTTTTATTTTCTGAAAGATTATTAACTTGAATAAACTCAGAAAGATTTTCACAATCCGTTTCTTTTTCAAGTTCACTTGTCATATCTTCAGATTTAGGAGTAGATTCATTAGTCTTTGACTCATTTTCAAAATCTTTACTAAGCTTTTCAGATTCAGTTGGAAAAGACTTTACATCTTGAGAATACAAAGAAACACACTGAGTATGAGAAAACTCGGGTTTTCTTGTTTTATAACTTTGATTTAACTCATCATATTGAAAATCACATGTAAAATCAAAGTTATTCTTTCTCTTTGGCTTTGAATCTGAAAAACTATCACTTGAGTCATCAACAACTTTTTCTTTACCTTTATCCGAAGAATCAGATAATGAACCAGATTTTACAAAGGTCTCATTTATTTTTGGAAAACTTAAGTTATCAAACTGATAAAGACCTTTAGGGGCTTTCTTTAAAACATCAATTTCAGGTAAACCTAACCCCATTTTCGGATTGTAAAACCTAGTATCTTTTAGATTATTTGTCAAAAGCTTAAGCGTCTGTTGAGTCTGACCTCTTTTGATATTAAGATCCTCCAACTGTTTGATTTTGGCATAAGCCTTAGATCTATCTTGAAAACAAACTTCATATTTGATCATATATTCAGCTTTTTCAGACTCCAAATTTACTAAAGCACTCTTCATCTCAGAAATTTGAGATTCTAGTTTGGCTTTCTCCTTCCTAATCTCAGCCTTTTCAAGCTCACGATCATCAGCTAAAGATTTATATAACTCACATTCATTACTGAATTCAATGACTCGAGCTCTTTCAAACTTAATCTTTTCCTTCAAGTCATCAAATTCAGCTTTTAAAATTAAAAACTGTTCTTCTAAAGAGCATTCATCATTATCAGACAAATCCGAGTCAGAAGGAGTTTGACTTACCTCATTTGTTTCTTCGGTCTCTTTGTGAAGATTGATGGTTTCTTCCACACTCGCCATGAGATTGTAATGAACTTGTGTGAAATGAGCAGAATCCTCATCATCAGAAGTATCATCATACCAACATTCTTCTTCCGCCATCAAGACTTTACCTTCACTCTTGCGTTTCGCAAGTTGAGCCTTCTTAGAGTAGTAGTCAAAATCCCTGACTTTCGGTGCTCTACAATATTTGACAAAATGGCCTGGTTTGCCACAGTTGAAACATACATTTCCTTTCTCATCCGGGTTACCTTTCTCATAAGTCTTCCTCTCTGGCCTTTTCTCGTATTCCTTTGGCTTGTACTTGTCTCTTTTGTAGTTCTCAAACTTGGGTTTAGAATAGAACTTCTTCTTCCCATACCTCTTGTGGATGGAACTAGACAAAAGAGCAAGCTTGTCGGCAACTCGCTTCAAATCAACATCGGATTCAGAACTTTCATCTTCAAGGGTTTCTGAATCAGAATCACACAACTCGGTGAGTAAAGCCTTTGAATGGCTTTTCTTCTTTGAACTAGCACTAGGGAGCACACTCTTCTTCTTTTCAGTCAACAGAGCCAGAGAATCAGAAATACTCTTCTGCTTCGTCACAATATCTTTGACTTTCACTTCATGTTGACTAAGAATGGAATACAAGTCATGCAAGTCTTCTTCCGCCAAGTTCTTGTTCATCTGAAGATTAACCCAGTAGTGATCCCATTCCGGATTGAGATTCTTTAGAAACTTGAAGTTTATCTCAGAAGTAGACTTATGCATTCCATTTCTCCTCAAATCATTCAGAATGATGTTGAACCGACTGTAAGAATCAGCAAGTGTTTCTCCCTCTAAAGCCTTAAACCCTTCATACGCTCCGATTGCTTGGTTTAGCTTAGCTTGGATTGATCTTTCCGTCCCTTGAAACTGCTTTTCCAACTCATCCCACAACTCTTTTGCTGTATTTCTACTATCAACACGATTAAACAAATCGTTCGGAATCACCATCGTGAGTAAAGTAGGAGCTTTATCATCAAGTTCAGCTCTAATCTTTTCAACTTCATTGAAATGCCGAAAGAGTTTGAACACACGTCTTGGTTCAATTGCGGGAGTAGTGGCAGTCTCGGGTGTACCCGGAACATCAACGTACGGCCTAATCGGACCTTCTTGGATGCTCACCATGAGTGTCTTGTCGATGTTGTTAAGAAACTGAATCATCCTCACTCGCCATTGAGGATATTCACCAATATGAAGTACCGGAGGCTTCGACTTTGAACCCATACTCAATAGATCTCTAGACATCTTTGTAGAACTTGAACACGATCGAAAATTCACTGAAACTGGTAGATTTCTTCCGAACTTCTTGAGGTATGCAAATCTGATGATCTGTAACTAATCTGAACACTTCTTTTGATCAAGGAAAAGGTTAGTGACAAAAGTCAAAAATTCAACCGTAAAGTCAACCGGTGAATAATGAAATCCCGAGAAAAAATATTTTTCAAAAATTTGAAAGTTGATTTTGACCGCGAAATTGAAATCTTAGTCCAAAAATACAACCTCTCGGAAATCACCAAAATCTCGGAAAAACCAGCATTTTTCGAGAAAAAATGACCTTAAAAATGAGTGAATTTTTTTTTTTGCTTAAACTATTCCGATTCGGAAAACACTATATTCCGATTCGGATTTTTCAATTTTCCGAATCGGAAAAACAAACTTGATAGAGTTCCGAGAAAAATTTCGAGTTGGTATTTGGTCAAATTCCGAATCGGAAAATGATGTTTTCCGAATCGGAGTTTGATTAATACCAAGTCGGAAAATGAGTATAACTACCTTCGAACAAGATTTCCGAATCCAAAAATTTCCCGATTCGGAAAACTTCAAAATTCCGATTCGGAAAATTTGTATATTCCGATTCGGAATTTATGAATATTCCTATTCGGAATATATGAACACAATTCGGAAAAACGAGAAAAAACCGAGCAGAAGGTAAAAAAACTCAAAAACTACTGCTCAAATCACCAAATTTTGACTCTAAATCACTTCCTAACACAGTAAAAACATCATTTTAACCACAAACAATCAAATTCATATCCAAATCATGATCAAATGAAGAACATCAAAACTCAAACCTCCATTTTCGAAAATAAACACAAAAAGCTCAAGAAATCATACCAATTTCAACGAATTTCCAGCTCTGATACCACTTGTTGTTCCAGATTCAAGTTCTAATCAACATGCAACAAGTAGAGAATGAATTGGATAGCCATATGTCATTGATTCTTGATGAAATGTTTACACACACTATTTACACCAAGAAACACACACACTTAAGCATAACTACTCTCTTAATTCAATCTCACTATACGTTTGAAGCACACACACATGTCACACTTGTAAATGACTTCACAATGGGTATTTATACCCAAACATCTAAACCATCACACTATTGAAGAATTACACTTTCTACCCTAACAATACAAAACTATTACAAACAACATATAAAGGAAGTAAATAATAGAAGTAAACTTTGACTTTATTAACCACTTTGACTTTGCCTTTGTCTTCACTTTGAGCACCAACTTGTGATCTCGGATACAATCTGATTTTGCATCCAACATGTAGACAAAAGGATTGTTTCACATCAGAACAGGCCCACTCAACCAACAAGAAAAATGTCAAAAGAAAAAGGTTGAGAAGAAGTCTGTTAAGATGGTTACAAAATGGGTACCAAAAGCAGTAGTAAGTGATACTGCTGCTTCTGAAAGCAGTGGTAATAACTGCAGTAGTGTAGAGAGTAATACTGCTGCTAGTAATACTAGCAATAGTAATTCAAACACTCCTAAAGTTAATACTGCTGCATGTCCTACAAAGAGAAAATCCATTATTGTAACAAAATACTCAAGCCATGAAATACCTAGCAAAGACTATCTATTGTTAATGATAAAGGTGAACCCAAGACCATATTGGCTTGGGTTCCCTCTAGACACTAACTGTTTTCTTTGAATGTGCAGAGCAACCAAGGAAGAAGGAGTAGTCTTTAGCATGTGGATAGTGGTTGCTCTAGGCACATGGCAGGTATCATGTCCCTACTTGAAGACTTTAAAAGGTTTGAAGTTGGACATGTTGCCTTTGGTGATAATCCAAAAGGTGGTAAGATAAGTGGAAAAGGTAAGGTATCTAAAGGTAAGATGATCTTTTGATGATGTGTACTTTGTGGAGCAGTTGAGATACAATTTGTTGAGTATATCACAAGTGTGTGACAAAAAGTTTGGTGTATTTCACTAGTACAAAAATTCACATTTGCCACGGTTAAAAACCGTGACCATAGGCCTTTAGTCACGGTTTTTCATTTTTATCAAAGCGTAGCCTATTCTCCCGTGACCATTGATACCCTTTTCGTCACGCTTAAAATGTGTCACCAAATGAAATGAAAAACCATAGCCATAGTTTGAAAACCGTAGCTATAGACATATCCAATTTTTATGGTATTGGAGCATTTTACCTAAAACCGTGGCCATAAAGTACCTTTTGCCACACAAACTCACATTAAACGTAGCATTTAGTTATATTTTGGTCACAATATAAAAAAAAGCATGACAATAAACTATCTATAGCCACATAATTTTTTTAATGTAGCCGATGATCGCTCTATAATCATGTATATTTTTTTGTCGTGGCCAAGGCTCGAACTTGAGACCTCATCTTTGATAAGGAATGGACCAACCACTAGGACAATATTGATTTTGTTAAAATTATCTCATTAAATATTAAAAACCATGGGCAAATTCATGACATATAGTTACACTTAATTTTTAGAAACGTGGCTATATGTATCTTTTTTGTCACACACATAATAAACAATGGCTAATTCAAGACATATAGTTACACTTATATTTTAGAAGTGTGAGTATTCAATGCCTTTTGGTCATGCGAAATATTAAAATTCATGACGTTTAACTATTTATTAGTCACACAATTGATTATGTTGAATCGTAGCTATTGGTCAGCTTTTAGTGACAATAGAATTATTTTAGTCTTGATTTTAACTATATTAATAGCTACACACATTTCATATTAACTGTGACGAAATCATCACATATTGCCACGCTTCATACAATAAACCGTGGCTATTGGTTATCTTCTTGTCACACAAAATAATAAAACCATGACTACAAATACATGTGACTTATGGCTACGTTTTACAAATTTTCGTGGCTAAATATGTATATTCTTTTGGTCACGGAAAAATGACTTCATGAGGCCATATGCGGTCTAAGGTCTCAAATAATAATTGTCACAAAAAAACCGTGACTATATATATGTCTATGGCCACGATTTTTATATGTTACTTGCCACGACAAAAAAATTGTGGCCATAGAAATAATTTAGTCATGGTTTTGTTTAAACCATGACATTATGTCTAAACATGTTTTCTAATGGTCATGGTTATTGAGTTACATCGTGGCTAAACAATACTCCAATTTTATTTATGACTTTTAGTCACGGTTCTAGACCTAAATGTGACTAACATGAATTTCAAAACCGTGGCAAAAAAACATATTTGTACTAGTGTTTTTCACTGATACTGAATGTCTCATACTTGCTCCAGGATTTAAGATTGATGAGATTCAGGTAATGCTTAGGACTCCTAGAAAAGATAGTGTTTACTGTTTGGACATAGAAGATGCATCATCAGTCTCATCTTTAAACTGTTTATTTTCAAAAGCATCTGTGAGTGAATCATCTCTCTGGCATAGAAGAATGTGTCACTTGAATTTCAAAAAACATGAACCTACTTGTTAAAGACAACCTTGTAAGAGGTTTTCCTGCAAAGGAATTTTCATGTGATGATCACTGTGTAGCATGCGTTAAAGGTAAGCAACACAAATCTTCTCACAAGTCCAAAGAAGTAACACTATCTTATCACCTTTACAACTGTTGCACATGGATCTCTTTGGTCCTACCAATGTGATGAGTATAGGCAAGAAATCCTATTGTCTTGTGATAGTTTATGATTACTCTAGATTTACTTGGGTTTACTTTCTAAGAACAAAGGATGAGACAAGTGGACTGATCAAACCCTTTGTGATTAGAATGGAAAACAAGACCAATCTAAAGGTAAAAGTCATTAGATCAGACAATGGTACTGAGTTTAAGAATGTTGATTTAAACAGTTATTGTGAGGAAAAAGGTATTAAGAGACAATACAGTGCTCCTAGAACTCCTCAACAGAATGGTGTTGCTGAGAGGAGGAATAGGACACTGATTGAGGCTGCAAGAACTATGTTGGCTGTATCAAAACTTCCTATTACTCTTTGGGCAGAAGCAGTTAATACTGCTTGTTATGTCCAGAACAGAGTTCTTATAGTCAAATCCAAAGGCAAGACACCTTATGAGCTTTTTGAGAAAAAGAAACCCTTTATTGGATTTTTAAAACCATTTGGGTGTCCTTGCACAATTCTTGATACCAAAACTCACTTAGGCAAGTTTGAAAGCAAATCTGATGAAGGAGTTCTGGTTGGCTACTCTGCTCAGAGTAAGGCACTTAGAGTATTTAATAGCTCTACTAGAATCATTGAAGAAAGTGACAATGTCAGATACAATGAGAACTGATAACTCCAAAATTATACATGTTTTGGTAGTTTCGGTTTGTAAAGTTTAACCCCGTTTCAACTCATTTCTTGGATGTTTTACTCACAAAAGGTACTGAATCTTGGTTTTACAGGTTTTGGAGGCCATTGAGCGGAAAAGTGCTAAAAGTTGTGAAAAAGTGGGAAAAAGTGTAAAAAAGTGAAACAGAGAGCTTTCGCGTCTGCGAAGCTTATATTTTCGCGCCGCGGGGTGTGGAAATTCTAGAAGATGCCTACTTTTGGTGGATTTCGCGTTGGAGTTCAGAAGTTTAGCGTTCGCAAAGTTTTTGAATACCCTCTATGGAATATTCGAGAAGGAGCTGAAATGAAAGATTAGGGTTCGATAAGTGTTTCGCGCCGCGAAGCTGCTGCCTCGCAATCGCGAAGTGAGCCGACTAGCTTTTATAAATACTGGCTTTCCCCCTAATTTGAAGATATAGAGTCATAAATTAGATAGCTTTAGCCCAGAGTCAGTAGGTAGTCAAAAAAGTGAGGAAAGAGAGATGTTATAAGCATAGATCGTGAACGGATTATTACCCGGAGTCTCTTGTCCGGTATTTGATCATCTCCAGTTTCACGGTCGGTATAAAGTCTGTCCTTTTACTCATGTTTTCTGTTTTTATAATGTCTAGTGAGTAGTTTATTTAGTAGTACTTGTTATGGTTTTGAAGAACCTTGTTGGATGATGTTTTCGGAATTAAAATAATTTATTAGTTTGTTTGATTGATTGAATGTTTGTCTTTGATTCCAAGTTAGTGTTTTGACTGTGGCTTTCTGAACTTGTTGGTTGGTGTATCTATTGTTAGATAGGTAGACTTCTTCGGGTTAATCAACCTCCTTTATCTCTTATTCTGGTGACGCGGAGTAAAGTGGTAATTAGTGTGCTTGAATCAAAAGTAGACTATTTAGTAAGATCCCACAACCTAGCATTAATTAGGACGACTTTTGCTAGACTGCCTGACAACCAGTCCTTGTAATTGGGCCCGGAGACCAACCTGGTTTATAATCAAAGATAATACATGTTAGGGTGCTTTTAGCTTAAATTCCTACAATAATCAAATAAGCTATATTGTTGTGACTTGTTTAACTCATCCACAAGGGGATTCAACCTAAACCATAATAAGTGCTATCTTTGTTAGTCATTGTTTTAAAGTAAAGTTTTAATCTTTTTATTGTTTTAATCTAGCTTTCAAAAGAAACCCCCCTTTTAGGTTAATTGAACTTTATAAGGTTTGTTTTGAATAACTTGACTGTTCCCAGTGGTAAGAACGATACCTGGACTTTCATAAACTATATTGCTTTCGATCAGGTATGCTTGCCTGTAAGTATGGTGATTAGTTAGGTTATTTTATGGTTAAACTTGGTTTTGTTTTATTATATACATTTTACACCATCAAGAACACTCCTAATTTACCTGGTAGTGGTCCCAATTGGCTATTTGACATTGATTCACTAACTAACTCTTTGAACATGAGTAGTGCAGTGATTACAGGTTCAAGTACAAAGAAGACTCAGGAAACAAACCCACCATCTGTTATGTTTCCCATGCCAACTGTGGATCCCATTGACCTCTGTACTTCTGAAGACATGGGACCTGATCAAGAAAAGGAAGCTGAGTCTGTTGAGAGGAATGTTGAAAAGCAGAATGAAGAAGGTTCGCTCACTGAAAACACTGTTCTCAGTCCATCCTCTGATGAAGAACCAATGGAACCTCAAGGATCAAGTTCTTCTATCAATGAACCAGATGTGAATGATTCAAATCTAGGGGTGAATCTGCCTGAAGAACCCCTGCATCTCACAAGAACTCAGAAGAATCATCTACCCTCACTAGTGATAGGAGATATTCAGTTTCTTATGATCACTAGAAAGCAAAGCAAGGCCATCAATGATCCCCACTTAGGCATGATTTCTGTTTTTCTCTCTCAAACAGAACCAAAGAAGACATTTGATGCTATGAAAGATCCAAGCTGGATTGAAGCTATGCAAGAAGAACTACTGCAGTTTGTTTTGCAACATGTTTGGGATCTGGTGGATTTGCCAAAAGGACACAGAGTGATTGGTACAAAGTGGATTTTCATAAACAACACTGATGAGAGAGGAATTGTGATAAAGAACAAAGCCAGACTGGTAGCTCAAGGGTACACTCAAGAAGAAGGGATAGACTATGATGATGTATTTGCTCCAGTTGCTAGAATTGAAGCTATCAGGCTATTTCTGGCTTTTGCATCTTACAAAGGATTCAAAGTCTATCAAATGGATGTAAAGAGTGCATATGTCAGTCAACCTCCAGGGTTTGAAGACCCCAAATACCCTGACAGAGTCTACAAGTTGAGAAAGCATTGTATGGTCTTCTACAGGCACCTAGAGCATGGTATGACACACTATCCTCCTATTTGATGGAGAATCAATTTGAAAGAGGTGTCATTGATAAGACATTGTTCATCAAGAGAACAAAGACTGATGTGCTACTAGTTCATATCTATGTAGATGACATCATCTTTGGTTCCACAAAGGAAGAGATGTGCAAAGCTTTTGAGGAATTGATGCATAAGAAGTTTAAGATGAGTTCTATGGGAGAGCTCACCTTCTTTTTTGGTCTACAAGTTAAGCAGAAGACTGATGGTATCTTTATTAATCAGTCCAAGTATGTGGCCTCAATGCTTCAGAAGTTTGGAATGAGTGATGTAAAGCCTGCCAGTACTCCTATGGAAACTCATAAGCATCTCACTTCTGATGTTGAGGGGGAGAAAGTTGATGTTCATCACTATGGGTCCATGATTGGGTCTTTGATGTACCTTACAGCATCCAGGCCTGATATAATGTTTGTTGTATGTGTATGTTCTAGATATCAGGTTAGGCCAAAGGATTCACACTTACAAGCAGTCAAAAGGATATTCAAATATCTCAAGGGTCAACCTAGGTTGGGACTTTGGTATCCCAATGAGTCTCCTTTTGATCTTGTGGCCTATACTGATAGTGATTATGGTGGAGCTAATCTGGTTAGGAAGTCTACTTCAGGAGGATGTCAATTCTTAGGTGCAAGATTGGTCTCATGGCAGTGCAAGAAACAAACTACAGTTTCCACAGAAGCAGAATACATAGCTGCATCACATTGTTGTTCTCAAGTGCTATGGATTCAGAATCAGATGCTAGACTATGGTCTTTCTTTCTTGCAGGCACCAATCTACACTGACAATAACAGTGCCATAAGCATTTTTAACAATCCAGTCAAGCATTCAAAGACCAAACATATAGAGATCAAGTACCATTTCATAAGGGATTGTAATGAAAAGAAATTAATCCAGGTTTTGAAGGTTCACACTGATGATCAGTTTGCAGACCTGTTCACAAAAGCATTTGATGTAGGCAGGGTTACATTCTTGGTCACAAGTATTGGAATGATAAACTCTGAATGAATATCTTCTTGTTACAATCATTTTTGTACTATCTCTGTATATTATTTCTGCTTTGTTTGTTCTTTTATTTTGTTTTTATCCCTCAAGGTGCATTTAACAAGTTTGTGTATGTTTCAGATAGCTCTTGAAGTCATCAGCATGGTCAAAAGTGCGTAGTGAAGTTACCACTGCTCATTTGGAGATACAATTGCTTGCAGTGTTACTACCGCTAAGCATAGTTTCTATCACTAGCCTTTACTACTGCTATTCTTGTCACTTACTATCGCTTTTAAGAGTTACTGTTGCTAGCTTACTATCGCTTTTAAGAGTTACTGTTGCTAGCTTACTATCGCTGAACTTTTATTTTACTATCGCTAGTCATAGATACTATTGCTCGCATGTTACCCATGCTAGGCGTAGATTACTATTGCTCGTAGATTACTATTGCTGGTTATAGTTACTATTGCCTTCATTCGCCACTTACCACTGCTTAAAGTTATTACTGCTAGTTACTATTGCTCGCATGATTACCACTGCTTGTTGTAGTTACTACTGCTTTTAACTTTCTTTCGCGTGAATTACCACTGCTTGCTAGTTACCATTGCTCTTCATTGTTACTACCGCTTTTAACTTACTGTTGCTAGTGGTCGTTATCATTTTACTACCGCTTTTAACATTACTATTGCTAGAGGTAGTTACCACTGCTCATGGTCTGTCGCGTAACTATAAAAGCCCTAATTCACCGCCTTTTTCACAACGGCTATTTGAAACCCTTTCTCTGAGAAACCTTTGCAATTCTGCTCTAGGCGATTTTCATTCTCTTTGCAAATTCTTGTTTCGTGATTTCTAATATGTTCGACTATGGATTCTCTTCGTTTCATTGAAGATCACAACAAGGTTGGCTACCTCACGAAGGACAAGCATTCCACTGGATTCGAAGCAATTGTGGATATCTTGGCATCATCATCCATTGCGTACTGCCACATTGAAGCCAACCATTTATGTCAACCATATGAAGGATTTCTAGGCGAATGAGACCATTGAAGAATCAGAAGGTGTCAAATCCATTCACACCACCATCTGCTGTCAGTCTCTAACTGTCACGCCCCAGAAAATCAGACAACATCTGCACTTCAAAGATAAAGGAGGTATCACTATGCTTTCTCCCTCTGAAATAATGGATGCTATGTTAAGAATGGGTTATGCAGGCCCTCAAAAATCTTTAAAATATCAAAAGCGCAAAATATAATTAATATCTCTAATAATTATTCCAACACAATTTTAATTATTGATTTTCCTAAAGTCAATTACGACTTTATTTTGTCTCAAAGTCTTTGAAACTATTGTTATACCCTTTTGACTGAAAGGTAAATCGTATATCTTATGAATTTTCATCCTACCTGGATTATGAATTCCGAGATATATTGAATCAATAATTATATATTTTATTCTTTATCATAGACTTGATAGAGAATAAATTGGGCTCCCACTAACTTATATGAAAACCAACTATCACTCAAAATTAACTATTGACTTAGTCAAAACTTGATTACTTAGTTAATTCTATTTTAAGTAATGAACTTGAGAATTTTAAAATTAATAGAACTTTAACTGGATTTTCTCAGAATCCTAATTCCAAAACTTGGAATTTTCTAGTTTTATAAATACTGATATTACCAACGATGTTTGAGATAATATCCTAAGTTCCGTGAAGATGGTCACTGCCCGACTTCGTAGCTCCGCCTTCCTAGCCAGACGTCCCGCTGCCACCGCCCTCTCTATGGCTCCCGTAGTACCTTGCTCCAGAAATTGGGCTAGATCGGTCAAGGCGCGCAAGGCCTGAGCTTGCCTATTCATCCTATCTTGGAACCTTTCTATCCTATCTTCCATGATGTTCATCCTACGAGCGTCTTCGATCGAGAGTTCTAGGTTTTGCGGAATTGGCACTCCCGGAAGGATATGGGAGGGTCCGGTGTAGGGGTCACGAGGGATGGCGATACCACTACGTATAGGAGGAAGAACTCGTTTCCTAGCAGTTTCCCTAGTGCGTGGCCTAGGGGGGTACCGGTTCGGGTGCCGGTTTTCCCGGTGGGGGTTGGGGTGCAGCAATCACGGGGGGATTTGGGTTTGAGTCGTCGGAGGCGTCTTCGCTTGCGGCTTCCATGTCCGACCCTGAGTTTTCCGAGGGGTCCTCTTCCTCTTCGGAGATCCATCCGCCATTCGATGTCATGGTGACTGAAGTGTTTATATTTCATTATTAATAAACAAGTTCAATAGTGACCTCTTATTATTATCGCAATAGTGTATTAACGCGATAGTGTATTAACGCAATAGTGTCGTTCTATCTAGTCCGGGTATCGTGGTCACTCATGCAATATGCCATGCAAGAAAAGTTTTTGTTTTTCACACTTCCATCGTAACTTTCCCCTAGCTTCGCATTATTGCCTCTTAACTAAACATAGTTGGCCAGGCTTTGTTTAATTAAGACCCAATGAAGCGACTCTCGGGTTCATCACTCTAGAAGCGTGCAAAAATAAATTTTCGAAAAAGTTCATCTTTCCGTTGTTATATTTTGATGGATATAGTACTCGATTTTCTTACTAGAAAATCTTTATTCTCTATAGCCTTGGCTCTGATACCAAGTCTGTCACACCCCGCTAAAGCGGAAACACGGAGTGTAACAGCGCAAAGTAGCACAACACAAAGTATAGACAATAAACGCCATAGCATATCAAAATATTTAAGTCTTACAATATTACATTGTGCTAGACTCTTAAAATTATTACAAAGAAAATTAAACTACAACGGAAGGGAAATTTAGTCTTGATATGCATGAAGGCGTAACACACGTGCATTATTGTTCTTCTTACTTTGGATCGCCTGAAAAGCATGAGAGTTAAAAAGGTCAACTATCGTCATAGTTGGTGAGTTCACGGGTTTAACGACACACATACATATAGTTCGCGTTACAAAAATAATACCGGAGATATGTAATAAGTTCAAGCAAGAAGCTCAATAGTTGGATTTTGCGCGGGTTTCGCAATCATGCGCGTGTCTCGTAAAATCCCGGCATATGGTACTTATCATGCAATACTTACACACAAGATTAACGAGCCACTACTAATCTCCTAGAAGCATAGTTTTTGCCCCGCAATGCCATGCTTATCGCATCATGACACAAAAATCGTTCCACAACAAAGTAATTAAACACCGATCGTTATCGTTCCAGCCCCGTTGCAAGCGGGGGACGAAAGGTGGGGTTGCCAACCCGATAGCGCTACCATTGATTACTCGGTCCACCGCAGTGAATTAGACTTAGTAGTGTGTACGAGGACTTTGCGAGAAGAAAAACACCCAATTAATCTAGATAAGTATGCATACCATAGCCACAAAAATCGTTCCAACATATATCGTTTCACAAATCGTTTCACAAAATTGTTTCACAAAATCGTTTCCGAAAGATTAATCAACCGGTAGTTTGTCATGGTTTTCACCCCAAAAATGTAAAAAAAAACGTAAAAAGGGACCGTGAATAACTCACCGAGTTACTAGTTCAAGAGTCCCAAGTTAGCGAGGTTCCACCGAATTCCGACCTAGGGATATAAAGTATTTTAATAAGTTCCTTGACCCATTTAAGTTCCATAAATCAAAGTAAAATTATATGCGCGAACGAAACTTTAGTTTTTATAACGATTGTCGAAAAATACGTACTTCGGTGATTATAATCGAAGTGTGAAAGTTGGTATATGGTCATGCATGTGTGTTTTATGTTAATTTTACCTCATTTATCCTTCTATTAGTATTATTCTTTTAGTGCTCAAGGATGTAAGTGTTTTAAAAGAAATAAAGTTTTACATAAAATACCATTTTTTCAGTTTTTCTCATTCTTGACAGATTCGGAGGCTGTTTTGGGACATGCATTTGGGTATGAAGCACAACTCCAAAAATCACGAAATTTTAATATGTTTTAGCCATATGAGTTTACTATTTAGTGACCAAATTTCATAATTTTTGGAAAAGGTTAGGATCCTCAAACAGAAGGTTTATTAGAGTAGTGACAGCAACTAGAGCTGTTGCGCAACCTTTTTGTACGGACTGTTTGAGGGTCCGAAACTTGGAAGTTTTGCAAACGGCCAGTGGGGTTTGAAAGATAACTCAATGAACTTGAATTTAAAAAAAAAGAATCATGTCATTTGAACATTTTATGAAGGACTTATGGCCTCTCAAAGTCAGGTCCGAATCTGTCCAGAATCTGTTGGACGAATTTTCAGACTAGTTGTTGAATAACAAAATATTTCTTTTGTTTAATAGTTTTTATGATGATTTCTCTTTACCAAAACTCAATTCGAGATGTGATTGAAGGAATATCAACTTCATAATCACATTTTACACATGCATTTACATATATACCAAATTAAACATCTACATTACAATCATAAGCCATCAACTCACTTATTGCTTGAACTTTTGATGACCCAAGCAAAGAAAAGGGTATTTGGCTATATGAAATTATCCATACCCCATGCAAGGTGATGGATGATCATAAGAAGATAGGAATCACTAGTCATCAACTCACTTATTGCTTAGCAAAGAAAGGGTATTTGGCTAGTGATTTCATCTACACCAAAGTATGGTGGATTGTATGCATAAAAGAAAAGGAAGTACTTGAAATAAAATGTACAAGATTATACATAGTAGTATATGAACAAGAATTTAAAGGATGAGCAAGAATTCTAAGCAATAATTAAGAGTTTTGAAGATCATTCAAACTACCCAACTATTTGGTTGATCATAGATGTTTTCCTTGCTTAAATGCAAGATACTTCCATCTCACAACATTGGGAGATGATGATTTAAAGAAGAAGATTGATGAAGATCATCATATTTACCTTGAATGTTCTTGAATACTCTTGAAGAGCTTCAAGAAATTTAAAGTGTATAGAGAAAGCTAGTTGATTTAGAGAGAAAATCTTAGTGAGAGAAGTTAGAGAGAGAGAGTGAAATTGAACAAATGAAATGAATAAGGGCGTGTGTGTATTTATACTAGAGATTTGGGAGAGAAGAGAGGGCAAAACCATGGCCTTGTGGCCGGTTTTGGGAGAGGGAGATGTTAGGAATTATGTGCAGAGTTGACAAACCAAGTGATTATACATCCAATGTTACAAGACACTTGAGGGTCACACCTGTGAGAACCTATAAGTCGAACAAGTTAGTTGAAATCCCGAAATGGAGAGTTAGGATTTATAATAGCGTATTATAAATCTATTGGGTAATTTCAGTCAGAATTACCAAAATTGGAGGGTTATTAATTAATTAGGATATTATATATTTATTAAGATAAATAAATTATAATAGTTAATTAATAAAGTTTTTATATATTAGATAAATATATAAATCGTAATTATCGTATGCAAATTCTTTTCCAGCTAATTAAATAAGGAAAGGATTTGAGATAATTATTATAAGGAAACTGGATTCCTTACAAACTGTGTTTTTTCCTCCATATAAATAAAGCCTATGGGTTAAGGAAAAACATTAAGCCTTTTCAGTTAACAATCAGTTTCCTGTCTCCCCTCCTCTCTCCCAAAACCGGCGCACAAACCCCCCCCCCCCCTTCGGGTCGTTTTTGTTGTTCGGGTTTCACGGTTCTGCTAGAGGAACGTTCGTTGGTTGATTACGGGTGGACTAATTCTCAAGCATCCAGGTAAATTAATCTAACCTAATCCTTTAGGTTTAGAGCTAAAAACGATTAAGATCATTAGGCTTTATGGGTTTTTTAGCTTTTATCGCTTCCGCACTAATAAGATCAAAACAGCGTGTTTCTGATCACGTGGGTTTTTACAGTTTGTTTTAAACCTACGAGATATATCAAACCAGCGAGGTTTTGATAGATCTGAGAAAATCCTCGGATCAGTTTGATTCGAGGATACCCACAAAAACCCAACAGTGGTATCAGAGCCATTGTTAAATCGTTTTTAGCTGTTTATCAGTTTATCAGTTTATCTGTTATGTATGTGATCCGTTAAAAGGTTGTTTCTTGCGAATCAAGTTTTAAAATCTGGTTTTATTGAGTTTAATCTTTTATATGATTTTTTAGATTTTAAATTGTTATTCGTACGAAAACCCGGAAAAACCATCACCAGATTGGTGATGGCTACGGTTGTGGCACCACCACCGCACCACCAGCGTGGTGGTTGCGGCTGGTTACCATGATCGATCGCCGGACCGCACCACAGCATGTGGTAGCGGCCCCTGGCTGCCATACGAGAGTCCTCGCCACCAGGTAGGTGGTGGTGATCGGCGTTTTCAATAGTGGCCGGTGGTTTCAAATCAGTGGCCGTATCATTACACCATCAGTTTCGGTGGTGGCCAAG
The DNA here is from genome assembly GCA_030169165.1 of Centaurea solstitialis. NCBI lineage: Eukaryota > Viridiplantae > Streptophyta > Magnoliopsida > Asterales > Asteraceae > Centaurea > Centaurea solstitialis. Next base: position 47,070,481 of record CM058042.1, on the reverse strand, counting down.
CGGCGATGGATTTAATCAAAACCACCGATCGCACCCCGTAGTAGTGGTGATGGTGGCTGCGGTCATTATTGCCACCAAGAACGGCGACCACGGTGGCAATGCTTTGGCGTTGTCACCAAACGATCATCGATAGCGGTAATCATTGAATGATACACGACGGTGGCCGACTGCCACCACGCCGTGACCACTGATCGCGATCAGACTCACGACGGTTACCGAGAAACCGTACCCAGCGGCGGAGGACGCCCAGCCAAACCACCAGAAGGTGGTGGCGGCGATCTCGCGGGGGCGACAGTCTCTCGATCGCCGATCGAACAAATTGACTATCATCGAACACACCACCAAAGCCGTTAACCGGCGATGGTGGTAAGCGTGGTGGTGGCTGGGGGTTTCAGAACGCCGGATTACGGTAGTAGCGACGGACATTAGTTCACCGGCCGCACCCCAGATCGGCGGTGGAGGCGTCAGGCTACGGCTGCACCACCAGCGTGGTGGTAGCAGCGTGTTTCGGTGACCATGGCTCGCGGCAATGGTCGGAAGACCAAACCGCAACCGGTGGTCGCATGGCGGCGGCGGTTCTTGACCACAGAATGAACCTAGGTTTTTTTCGTGTTTTGGGCCTAGTTGCGTTATCCAGACCCAAGGCCCAGTTCTTTGGACCAAGTTATGGCCCAAAATGAGTTTGTTTGGTTTTAGGCTTACTTACCCAAGATTGTTAATTTTATCTGATAAAATTTATTCAAACCAATTAAATTATTTTTTCCAGGTTTGATAAATCTTTTATAAAATTTATTTTTCACAGGTTTTTCAAAATAGGCCTAATATTATGTTTTTACCTTTTGATTAAAACACTAAAGGGGCCAATATTGTAAAATTGAATCAATAAAACCTGTTTTGGGTAAGAGGATTAATTTTAGATAAAATGGTTTTAGTTTTGTAAAATAAGATTTATTGTTTATAAACCTTAGTTTTAAGTAAAAACCATTTTTCGTCTAAAAACTTTTTGGGTTCATAAAACAGTTTGTTTTCGAATCAGTTATAAAACCAAGTTTTTGCGATAATTGAAACAAGGTAATTTTAACGGATCCAGGTTTATTTTCTCGTAGTTATAATATTGCTTTTGTTGCATATATACACATAATTGCGTGATTGCTTGAGTTATACATATATATATATACATTCCAGTTTGAGTTTGTATCTATATCTGTTATAGTATTTGCCAACTTAGACCCTTGACATATTCATGGGGAGGCCTGCGTGCCACTTGCAACCCCTTATGTAATAATGACCCTAGGATAGAATTTTTCTTTCTTTTGGGATGACGAGGCCAGTGAGAGCTATTCTTCATCTTACCGGAGTACTAACAAAAACATGGCGAGGCCAGTGGGAGCTACGCGAAGTTTTGAAGTTGTAGAAAAACTAGGTCATTATTGGTCCCTAGGAACAAAGTTGGCAAAACCTATAATTAGTTGTTTGCGTAGTTGTAATTATCCGTGTGCATGATTAACTGCGTAGTTGATACTAATAACTGTTAATTTATTAGATATGTTTTAAAAGGGAATTTTTTAAAACAAGAAGAAATCAGGTTTTATTATTTTTCAATCGAAAACCTTTAAAGTGAAGTCTTTAATAAAACCTAGTGTGTTGTTATAAAAGAGCAAAATTGACGAAACAGTTAGCTTTTGTCAGCCGGAAAGGTTATCGAAACAGGTAGTTTCGATCAACCAGTACACTTTAAATCAGTTGATTTCAATCAGCCGATGTTTTAAACAGTTGGTTTAAAATAACATGAATATTTAAAACAGTTAGTTTAGAATTTTAATTACTCTTTATAACAACGTATAGATGATTGTTTTATATATAAGGTTAAGTTGATAAAAACAGTTAGTTTTAATCAACTAGGTGTGCTATTAAAACAGCTGGTTTTAATTAGCAAGTGATTTTAGAACAGTTAGTTTTAAAATTACATGTATGTTTCAAACAGTTAGTTTAAAACATAAGTAGCCTTTATAAACAATCAGTTTTTCAAAATCCTGGAAATAAAGTTTTTCAAAACCCGAAAATCATAGATCAGTAGTGCAACCCATCTAGGGGCACCTTCGGCGTAAAGTACATAGGCGTTGTAAGTGATCACACATTCAACGTCTGTGTTCAAACTGAAGCTGAAAGGGGTTACATAACTCTGCGAATTATCTCCGGGTGGTACCGGCCAGAGTATAGTGATCAGGTCCCCAAAATGGTGAGATCTGTTTTGGTTCTATAATGTTCACCGGGTGGTACCGGGCCAAAAAGCACTAAGAGGGACTAAAACATGCACAGGTAGTTGCCATGGTCCCGAAAAGATCTAGGAGTCATGTCAGTTAGATATGATTGGTAAAAGTCCTTACCTACCGAAATAAATACGGTTCTGGTGGAGCAAGAACATTACGCACATCAGGACGTATGAAATAAGGATCCTAGTCCAATAAATTGATCATTTAAGGGTTTATTGATATTTTATTGGAAATTAGTCTATTTACAGTTGCTAAGACCAAAAATTTTATTTTGTGTAGATGGCAAGCACTGTTACCAGCACTAACAATCTTTCCCTCCGCTCTATCCTGGAAAAGGATAAGTTGACCGGCTCTAACTTTCTTGACTGGGAGCGCAATCTGATGATTGTGCTCAGACATGAAAGAAAGTGGTATGTGCTTGAAGAGCCACTTGGGGAGGCACCTCCGGCAAACGCTCCGGCTGCTGCCAGAAATGCCCACAAGAAGCACTCAGATGATCTCCTTGACGTTGCCTGTCTGATGTTAGCAACAATGAGCCCAGATCTGCAAGCGGGGCTCATAAATACGAATGCTTACGACATGATCCGCCAGCTGAGGGACATGTTTCAGACTCAGGCTCGTACAGAGCGCTACGATGCCACCAAAGCATTCAATGAATGCAAGATGGTCAAAGGGACATCAGTAAGTGACCATGTCATGAAAATGAAACGGCACTTAGATCATCTGGAGAGGCTGGGTCATCCCGTTCCGTTGCAGCTAGCAACTGACACCATACTTAATTCACTGTCAGAAGACTACAGGCCCTTTGTAGTCAACTACAATATGAACAACATAAAACAATAGCAGAATTGCACTCCATGCTTAAGACAGCTGAATTGAATATGGGGAACAAGAACAAGACAAAGGATGTCTTGATGGTGAAAGACGGAGGGGTTAAAAAGAAAAATGGGCATGCTAGCACCAGCAAGGGAAAAGGACCAGTTCAGGCCATCCAGAGTGCACCCAAGAAAGGCAAGGGCAAGGGCAAGGGCAAGAAGGTTAAGCCAAACAAAGCTAGGACCGAGAATCGCTGCTTCATATGCAATGAGATCGGTCATTGGAGGCAAAACTGCCCTAAGCGTCATGAAGCAGGTATGTAAACCTCAGAAAATTTATGACTGCTTTAATTTGACACTTCTTACTTGTTAGCTTACAAGTATACTGATACCTAGAGCAAATGATTATTGCAGGAAATCAGAAATGAAGTGAAGTGCCCAGGAGTTGCCGAGGATCAAAGCACGAGATAATTTAAGACAAGACATTTTTGAATTTATAGTTTTTAAAACAGTTATTTTGGGGGTTTATGTTTTAAACAATGTTTAATTATATTTTATATAATTTGATGGTTTTATTTTTCAAAAGTTATTGTCTTGACAAATATCTGATTGTGCTTAGTGTTTGTATGATCCTAGTTATTGATGCCTGTTATAATTACTTTAATGAGATTAAAGTAATTTGTATAAAAACTATCAAAGCACACGAGATTCTATAAGAATGTGTTTTGAGAATAAAACATTTATGAATAATTGTTTTATGATCAAATTTTAAATAGGAGAATTCAGGATATTAACTCAGATAGCGTTAATAACAGTATTTATAAAACTAGAAAGATTCCAAGTTCTGGAATTAGGATTTGACCAAATCCAGTTAAGTTTTATAAAAGAAATTCTCAGAATTAACTGATCAAATTTGATCAAGTTTTATTATTCAAATGTTTTAAATAGAGAATTTTGGAATATTAACTCAGATAGCGTTAATAACAGTATTTATGAAACTAGAAAGATTCCAAGATTTGGAATTAGGATTTGACTAAATCCAGTTTCATATAAAGAAATTCTCAAAGTTCATCACTTGAAATTAGGATTGACTAATCAAAGTCTTGAATAAGTCAATAGTAAATTTTGAGTAATAGTTAGTTTTTATGCAAGCAAGTGGGAGCCCGATTATTCTCTATCTAGTCTAAGATAAAAGAATAAAAGACATAATTATTGATATATCTCGGAATTCATAAATCCAGGTAGGATAAGAATTCATAAGATATAATTTACCCTTTTAGTTAAAAGGATAAAAGTTTCAAGACCCATGAAACAAAGGTCGTAACTGACTTAAAAATCAATAATTAAAAGTGTTGGATTAAAATATATAGCATTCCAGTAGATTTGCCAGGATTGCAAATGGAATCGGATTTCAGGTAGAAAATCATTCATCTACACAGCAACTAAGGAAAGTTGCAGTTTTACATATTCAGGAACTGGAAGTTAGTCCAGGTCTCCAAGTTCATGGAATATGATAAAAGTCTAATTATTGTTTTAAGAGGTGTTTGCAAAACAATGATTAGCAGACACAAGTAAACAAACTTGTGTTTTTGATTATCACTTTGATTAAAATGGTAAACTTTAATCAAAGGGTTTAAAATTGAAGGAAGGTGATACTTCATTTTAGATCAGTTTTTAACAAATGTTAAATAGATAAAATGAAAGTTGTTAAAAGAAAAGACATTCAATCTTGTTATTATTACAGCGTGTAATATGGACTATACAAGATTGATTTCTTTATCACTTTCACTATTTTGCATGTTTTAATATATCCAGGAATGAAATCAGTCTCCGATTTTTCATTCAGAATCTGTCCGTGACAACTTATCATTGTGGGAGCATGATAAGGCGTTAAAGTCATTGTGAACTTTTAGGTAGTTATGATCAGTTGCTGAATAACAGCTACAAGTGTTGTAGACTAAAAGTTGCACAGATATTTGATAGAGTAGCAAATATCGGACGTGATCCGCGGTTGAGATTACTTCTTGGAATAAAGTCATAAGTGAATCTCACAGTGGTTGTCCCTATCACCTGAGGTATCTGATTTGATATCATGAGGACTGCTGAATTCTTAGTGCACTCAACCGCTACGCCGTAACAGGGTGGCTATAAAGGGTGTAACTAGATTCAGCGGAAGCCGTGGTGTTAAAGGCAGGTATGCAAGATGGGATTTGCACCTCTTCTCAGAAGAGAGATATTTCTGGGCCCATCTTGACTGACTAAGTATACTGATGAAGTGCATGGCCATGCCCAAACGGACTGATTAGTTCTTTGTCGTTTACCTATCAGTGAAAGTCAGATAATCAAGAGAACAGAATCTTGAGTATTTAGAGTTGACATTTTCCAAGCTCATACTCACAGATGAAATATCGCGATGCAAAGGGAAAAGCCAAGATATACCCAATCAATGAACAGTAGTTTCATAGATACCAATTCCTCACGGAATGTTTATATCACCAAATCTGGGTATAAGAGTTCTTGTAACCTGGTCAGCCTAAGTGCCTGTCTAGGGGCCTCCTTAGGTCCGTATTGTTGGGTTTTTGTGGGTATCCTCGAATCAAACTGATCCGAGGATTGTCTCAGATCTATCAAAACCTTGCTGGTTTGATATATCTCGTAGGTTTAAAACAAACTGTTAAAACCCACGTGATCAGAAACACTCTGTTTCTGATCTAAACATGCGGAAGCGATAAAAGCTAAAAAAACCATTAAAGCCTAATGATCTTAATCGTTTGTAGTTCTAAACCTAAAGGATTAGGTTAGATTTATTTACCTGGATGCTTGAGAATTAGTCCACCCGTAATCAACCAACGAACGTTCCTCTAGCAGAACCGTGAAACCCGAACAACAAAAACGACCCGAAAGGGGGAAGGGTTTGTGCGCCGGTTTTGGGAGAGAGGAGGAGGGGACAGAAAACTGATTTTTCAACTGAAAAAGCTTAATTGTTTTTCCTTAACCCATAGGCTTTATTTATATGGAGGAAAAATACAGTTTGTAAGTAATCCAGTTTCCATATTATAATTATCTCAAATCTTTTCCTTATTAACTGGAAAAGAATTTGCCTATGATAATTATGATTTATATATTTATCTAATATATAAAATCTTATTAATTAACTATTATATATTTATTTATCTTAATAAATATATAATATCCTAATTAATTAATAACCCTCCAACTTTGGTAATTCTGACTGAAATTACCCAATAGATTTATAATACACTATTATAAATCCTAACTCTCCATTTCGGGATTTCAACTAACTTGTTCGACTTATAGGTTCTCACAGGTGTGACCCTCAAGTGCCTTGTAACATTGGATTGTATAATCACTTGGTTTGTCAACTCTGCACATAATTCCTAACAGACTCCCACTTGTGCAAGCTGGCAATACCACCTTTGATTATACGGACCTAAGGAGGCCCCTAGACAGGCACTTAGGCTGACCAGGTTACAAGAACTCTTATACCCAGATTTGGTGATATAAACATTCCGTGAGGAATTGGTATCTATGAAACTACTGTTCATTGATTGGGTATATCTTGGCTTTTCCCTTTGCATCGCGATATTTCATCTGTGAGTATGAGCTTGGAAAGTGTCAACTCTAAATACTCAAGATTCTGTTCTCTTGATTATCTGACTTTCACTGATAGGTAAACGACAAAGAACTAATCAGTTCGTTTGGGCATGGCCATGCACTTCATCAGTATACTTAGTCAGTCAAGATGGGCCCAGAAATATCTCTCTTCTGAGAAGAGGTGCAAATCCCATCTTGCATATCTGCCTTCAACACCATGGCTTCCGCTGAATCTAGTTACACCCTTTATAGCCACCCTGTTACGGCGTAGCGGTTGAGTGCACTAAGAATCCAGTAGTCCTCATGATATCAAATCAGATACCTCAGGTGATAGGGACAACCACTGTGAGATTTACTTATGACTGTTTCCAAGAAGTAATCTCAACCGCGGATCACGTCCGATATTTGCTACTCTATCAAATATCTGTGCAACTTTTAGTCTACAACACTTGTAGCTGTTATTCAGCAACTGATCATAACTACCTAAAAGTTCACAATGACTTTAACATCTTATCATGCTCCCACATTGATAAGTCGTCACGGACAGATTTTTTTTTTTTGAATGAAAACTGGAAACTAGTTTCATTCCTGGATTAATTAAAAACATGCAAAAATGTGAAAGTGATAAAGAAATCAATCTTGTATAGTCCATGTTACACACTGTAATAATAACAAGATTGAACGTCTTTTCTTTAATAACTTTCATAGTGTCTATTTAACATTTGTTAAATACTGATCTAAAATGAAGTATCACCTACCTTCAATTTTAAATCCTTTGACTAAAGTTTACCATTTTAATCAAAGTGATAACCAAAAACACAAGTCTGCTTACTTGTATCTGCTAATTATTGTTTTGCAAACACCTTATAAAACAATAACTAGTCTTTTATCATATTCCGTGAACCTGGAGACCTGGACTAACTTCCAGTTCCTGAATATGTAAAACTGCAACTTTCCTTAGTTGCTGTGTAGATGAATGATTTCTATCTGAAATCAGGTTCCTTTTGCCATGCTGGCAAATCTACTGGAATTCTATATTTTTAATTCAGCACTATAATTATTGATTTCAAAGTCAGTTATGACCTTTGTTTCAAGGATTCTGATACTTTTATCCTTTTGACTAAAAGGGTAAATTATATCTTACGAATTCTTATCCTACCTGGATTTATGAATTCTGAGATATATCAATAATTGTATCTTTTATTCTTTATCTGAGACTAGATAGAGAATAAATTGGGCTCCCACTTGCTTGTATAAAAACTAACTATTACTCGGAATTTACTATTGACTTAGTCAAAACTTTGATTAGTCAATCCTAATTTCAAGTAATGAACTTTGAGAATTTCCTTATATGAAACTGGATTTAGTCAAATCCTAATTCCAAATCTTGGAATCTTTCTAGTTTCATAAATACTGTTATTAACGCTATCTGAGTTAATATTCTAAAATTCTCTATTTAAAACATTTGAATAATAAAACTTGATCAAATTTGATCAGTTAATTCTGAGAATTTCTTTTATAAAACTTAACTGGATTTGGTCAAATCCTAATTCCAGAACTTGGAATCTTTCTAGTTTTATAAATACTGTTATTAACGCTATCTGAGTTAATATCCTGAATTCTCCTATTTAAAATTTGATCATAAAACAATTATTCATAAATGTTTTATTCTCAAAACACATTCCTATAGAATCTCGTGTGTTTTGATAGTTTTTATACAAAATTACTTCAATTTAATAGAATTTATTGAAGTAACTATAACAGGCAACAACTAGGATCATACAAAATCAAGAAAAAGAGCACAATCAGATATTTCAATGTCAAGACAATAACTTTTGAAAATTAAAACCATCAAATTATAAAATATAATTATTCAAACATGTTTAAAACATAAACCCCCAAATAAATGTTTTAAAACTTGTAAATTCAAAAATGTCTTGACTTTTATCGAAATAAACTTGTACTTCAGATCCTCAGCAACTCCTGGGCACTTCACTTCATTTCTGATTTCCTGCAATAATCATTTGCTCTAGGTATCAGTATACTTGTAAGCCAACAAGTAAGAAGTGTCAAATCAAAGCAATCATAAATTTTCTGAGGTTTACATACCTGCTTCATGACGCTTAGGGCAGTTTTGCCTCCAATGACCGATCTCATTGCATATGAAGCAGCGATTCTCGGTCCTAGCTTTGTTTGGCTTAACCTTCTTGCCCTTGCCCTTGCCCTTGCCTTTCTTGGGTGCACTCTGGATGGCCTGAACTGGTCCTTTTCCCTTACTGGTGCTAGCATGCCCATTTTTCTTTTTAACCCCTCCGTCTTTTACCATCAAGACATCCTTTGTCTTGTTCTTGTTCCCCATATTTAATTCAGCTGTCTTAAGCATGGAGTGCAATTCTGCTATTGTCTTCTCCATGTTGTTCATGTTATAGTTGACTACAAAGGGCCTGTAGTCTTCTGACAGTGAATTAAGTATGGTGTCAGTTGCTAGCTGCAACGGAACGGGATGACCCAGCCTCTCCAGATGATCTAAGTGCCGTTTCATTTTCATGACATGGTCACTCACTGATGTCCCTTTGACCATCTTGCATTCATTGAATGCTTTGGTGGCATCGTAGCGTTCTGTACGAGCCTGAGTCTGAAACATGTCCCTCAGCTGGCGGATCATGTCGTAAGCATTCGTGTTTATGAGCCCTGCTTGCAGATCTGGGCTCATAGTTGCTAACATCAGACAGGCAACATCAAGGAGATCATCTGAGTGCTTCTTGTGGGCATTTCTGGCAGCAGCCGGAGCGTTTGCCGGAGGTGCCTCCCCAAGTGGCTCTTCAAGCACATACCACTTTCTTTCATGTCTGAGCACAATCATCAGATTGCGCTCCCAGTCAAGAAAGTTAGAGCCGGTCAACTTATCCTTTTCCAGGATAGAGCGGAGGGAAAGATTGTTAGTGCTGGTAACAGTGCTTGCCATCTACACAAAATAAAATTTTTGGTCTTAGCAACTGTAAATAGACTAATTTCCAATAAAATATCAATAAACCCTTAAATGATCAATTTATTGGACTAGGATCCTTATTTCATACGTCCTGATGTGCGTAATGTTCTTGCTCCACCAGACCCGTATTTATTTCGGTAGGTAAGGACTTTTACCAATCATATCTAACTGACATGACTCCTAGATCTTTTCGGGACCATGGCAACTACCTGTGCATGTTTTAGTCCCTCTTAGTGCTTTTTGGCCCGGTACCACCCGGTGAACATTATAGAACCAAAACAGATCTCACCATTTTGGGGACCTGATTACTATACTCTGGCCGGTACCACCCGGAGATAATTCGCAGAGTTATGTAACCCCTTCAGCTTCAGTTTGAACACAGACGTTGAATGTGTGATCACTTACAACGCCTATGTACTTTACGCCGAAGGTGCCCCTAGATGGGTTGCACTACTGATCTATGATTTTCGGGGTTTTGAAAAACTTTATTTCCAGGATTTTGAGAAAACTGATTGTTTATAAAGGCTACTTATGTTTTAAACTAACTGTTTGAAACATACATGTAATTTTAAAACTAACTGTTCTAAAAATCACTTGCTAATAAAAACTAACTGTTTTAATAGCGTACCTAGTTGATTAAAACTAACTGTTTTTGTCAACTTAGCCTTTTATATAAAACAGTCATCTATACTTTGCTATAAAGAGCAATTGATATTCTAAACTAACTGTTTTGAATATTTGTTTTAAACCAACTGTTTAAAACTTCGGCTAATTGAAATCAACTGATTTAAAGTGTACTGGTTGATCGAAACTACCTGTTTCGATAACCTTTTCTGTCTTGACAAAAACTAACTGTTCTGTCAAGTTTGCTCTTTTTATAACAATACACTAGGTTTTATTAAAAAGCTTCACTTTAAAGGTTTTCGATTGAAAAATAATAAAACCTGATTTCTTCTTGTTTTAAAAAAAAATATTTTAAAACATATCTAATAAACTAACAGTTATTAGCATCAACTACGCAGTTAATCATGCACACGGATAATTATAACTACGCAAACAACTAATTATAGGTTTTGCCAACTTTGTTCCTAGGGACCAATAAAGACCTAGTTTTTCTACCACTTTAAAACTTCGCGTAGCTCCCGTTGGCTTCGCCATGCTTGTCAGTACTCCGGTAAGATGAAGAATAGCTCCCACTGGCCTCGTGATCCCAAAAGAAAGAAAAATTCTATCCTAGGGTCATTATTACATAAGGGGTTGTAAACGGCACGCAGGCCTCCCCATGAATATGTCAAGGGTCTAAGTTGGCAAATACTATAACGTATATATGTATGTGAAATCAAACTGAAAATCATACATAGTTCTCAAGCAATCACGCAATTATGTGTATATATGCAACAAAAGCAATATTATAATTACGAGAAAAATAAACCTGGATCCGTTAAAATTATCTTGTTTTCAATTATGCAAATCTTGGTTTTACAACTGATTCGAAAAACAAAACTGTCTTACGAATCAAAAACTTTAGATTGAAAAAAAAATGGTTTTTACGTAAAACTGAGGTTTATAAACAATAAATCCTATTTTACTAAACTAAAACCATTTTACCTAAAAACAATCCTTTTATCCAAAAGAAAAAATATTAAACAGATTTTACCAATCCAATTAAAAATACTGGCTTATTCGAAAAACAGATAAAATTAAAGATTAATTAAAACTGGTTTGAATAAGTTTTATTAGATAGAAAATAATTTTGGATAAGAAAACTTTAAAACCAAGATAACTTCCTATGGGCCATAACTTGGTCCAAAAATTGGGCTCTTGGGCCTGGTAACAATTAGGCCCAACTATACGAAAAACCCTAGGTGGATCAGAAGTCTGGTTTGTGTCGCGAAAGCCTTGTTTCAGGTCTGATCGTGCTGCGAGAGCCATCATCATCCGACACCGATAACCGCCACCCACAGGTGGCGATTGACGACCGCCACTAATGCCGTTAACCGGCGACGATGACAAAACGCCATCGCCACCGACGTTAACAGCAAACATCGCCATCACCACGACATCGATGGCAATCGGCCACCGTCGTCGTGTGATTTGGAACCAGCCGGGTACCGCTCGTCTGGTGGTTTTCAAATCTGTCGATCGCCACCACCACTAACGGTGGTGTGGCTCTCGATCGGTGGTCCGAAAAGCAACCAACACCGCCACCACAAGCGGTGGTGTGGTGTTTGATTTACGCCGTGGTCAACACAATGGTTGTGGCGTGTCACCGTCGGCCACCATCGCCTGATCGCCACTGCCGCCAACCATCACCGCCTGATCGCCGCTGCCGCCATCGCATAGCGCCATCGATCACCACCAATCTGGTGGCGAACCGATTGGCAATTGGTGCCAATGCCGCCACCACCCATCCGGTGGTTTTGGCCAGGCGTCCGCCGCCGTGGTTACGAGCCGGCGTTGACAACCAATAACACTGCCATCCACCACCGCCTTGGCGGTTTCTGGTGGTTGCGTATTTGCAAACCGTTCTCGGTTGGCGGTGGATCTCGTCCAAAACCGAGTAGAGCCTTACGGCCACCACCACCCCTCCTTCCACCGACTTGGTGGTGCGGCTGGTTCGAATGGCCACCGTCGGCAGCTAACGTCGCCACCACCAGTGCTGGTGGCGCGGCTTTTGGTAATTGGTCCGGCCACCACCACCATACTGGTGGCGTGGCTTGGTGGTTTGCAAACAGCAGTCGGGACCATCGTGGTGTGATCCGGGTTTTCGTATAATCGAATTTCAAAAAATCAGATTTTTAAGCACACTAAGCAAGAAACAAATAATTATAACGGATCATACGAAAGCAGATAAAACTGATAAAACTAAACGATTAGTAACAATGGCTCTGATACCACTGTTGGGTTTTTGTGGGTATCCTCGAATCAAACTGATCCGAGGATTGTCTCAGATCTATCAAAACCTTGCTGGTTTGATATATCTCGTAGGTTTAAAACAAACTGTTAAAACCCACGTGATCAGAAACACTCTGTTTCTGATCTAAACATGCGGAAGCGATAAAAGCTAAAAAAACCATTAAAGCCTAATGATCTTAATCGTTTGTAGTTCTAAACCTAAAGGATTAGGTTAGATTTATTTACCTGGATGCTTGAGAATTAGTCCACCCGTAATCAACCAACGAACGTTCCTCTAGCAGAACCGTGAAACCCGAACAACAAAAACGACCCGAAAGGGGGAAGGGTTTGTGCGCCGGTTTTGGGAGAGAGGAGGAGGGGACAGAAAACTGATTTTTCAACTGAAAAAGCTTAATTGTTTTTCCTTAACCCATAGGCTTTATTTATATGGAGGAAAAATACAGTTTGTAAGTAATCCAGTTTCCATATTATAATTATCTCAAATCTTTTCCTTATTAACTGGAAAAGAATTTGCCTATGATAATTATGATTTATATATTTATCTAATATATAAAATCTTATTAATTAACTATTATATATTTATTTATCTTAATAAATATATAATATCCTAATTAATTAATAACCCTCCAACTTTGGTAATTCTGACTGAAATTACCCAATAGATTTATTATACACTATTATAAATCCTAACTCTCCATTTCGGGATTTCAACTAACTTGTTCGACTTATAGGTTCTCACAGGTGTGACCCTCAAGTGCCTTGTAACATTGGATTGTATAATCACTTGGTTTGTCAACTCTGCACATAATTCCTAACACGTATAATCAAAGGTGGTATTGCCAACTTGCACAAGTGGGAGTCTGTTAGGAATTATGTGCAGAGTTGACAAACCAAGTGATTATACATCCAATGTTACAAGACACTTGAGGGTCACACCTGTGAGAACCTATAAGTCGAACAAGTTAGTTGAAATCCCGAAATGGAGAGTTAGGATTTATAATAGCGTATTATAAATCTATTGGGTAATTTCAGTCAGAATTACCAAAATTGGAGGGTTATTAATTAATTAGGATATTATATATTTATTAAGATAAATAAATATATAATAGTTAATTAATAAAGTTTTTATATATTAGATAAATATATAAATCGTAATTATCGTATGCAAATTCTTTTCCAGCTAATTAAATAAGGAAAGGATTTGAGATAATTATTATAAGGAAACTGGATTCCTTACAAACTGTGTTTTTTCCTCCATATAAATAAAGCCTATGGGTTAAGGAAAAACATTAAGCCTTTTCAGTTAACAATCAGTTTCCTGTCTCCCTCCTCTCTCCCAAAACCGGCGCACAAACCCCCCCCCCCCTTCGGGTCGTTTTTGTTGTTCGGGTTTCACGGTTCTGCTAGAGGAACGTTCGTTGGTTGATTACGGGTGGACTAATTCTCAAGCATCCAGGTAAATTAATCTAACCTAATCCTTTAGGTTTAGAGCTAAAAACGATTAAGATCATTAGGCTTTATGGGTTTTTTAGCTTTTATCGCTTCCGCACTAATAAGATCAAAACAGCGTGTTTCTGATCACGTGGGTTTTTACAGTTTGTTTTAAACCTACGAGATATATCAAACCAGCGAGGTTTTGATAGATCTGAGAAAATCCTCGGATCAGTTTGATTCGAGGATACCCACAAAAACCCAACAGGAGAAGAGAGGGAGAGAGATGGTGAGGTGAGTGTTGAGTTGATCTGAGGAGTGTGTAAGTTGGTGATGTATGTATTGGCCAAATTCCATTCCATGTTTCCTACTTTATTTTGAACCATGTGAGGATACAATTATTCTCTAGATACTTAAATGGCTGATCTCTCAAGTCAATTAATTTAGTTTAGTTGAATTGTTGTAGTATTGGGTATAAAAAGCTGCTAAAAATGGAAACCGTTACCGAAAACGTGCGTTTTTGCGATTTTTGCGTAACGAAAGCAGTTTTTCATATTTTTATTAAGGAACTTATTAGAAATTAATATTTTTAATATTTTGGGTCAATTAGAAATTAATTCGACAGTCTAGTGGTCGGAATCGGGACCTGCTGATAACAGTCAGTCGGTTTTGCGTACCGACTATAGTGGCGACTCAATAATCGTCAAAGGCACTTATCTAGCCTCTTCACAATAAATGTTGTCATACAATATTGTTTTTGACAAAATGACAGTGTTAAAATACTGTTCTGCTCCGGTAAATCAGTTAAAGTTTTACTAACCTGAGGTGGGAAGTGGAGGGTTGTCACAACTGGTGTTTCCATGCCCACGCTTCTTCTTTACTCCACCATCCTTGACCATAAGCACATCTTTTTGGTCTTGTTCCCCATACTTAACTCAGCGGTTTTCAACATGGAGTGCAATTCAGCAATGGTCTTTTCCATGTTGTTTATAATAAATTACTTGTAATCTTCAGACAGTGAGTTGAGTATCGTATATGTTGCTAGCTGTAACGGAACTGGGGTAACCGAGCCTCTCTAGGTGATCAATGTGCCTTTTCATGACATGATCACTAACTGAGGTCCCCTTGGCCATCTTGCACGCGTTCAGTGCTTTACTGGCATCATAACGCTCCGTGCGTGCTTGCGTTTGTAACATGTCCCTCAACTAGTGGATCATGTCATAGGCATTAGTGTTTATGAACCTTGTATGAAAATATGGGCTCATTGTCGCAAGCATAAGACAGCCTACGTCTAGCAAATCATCGGGATGCTTTCTATAAGCGTTCCTGTCAGTGACAGTAGCATTTGCTGGAGGGGCCTTCACCTAGAGGCTTTTCTAGGACATACCACTTTCTCTCGTGCCTGAGTACAATCATCAGATTGCGCTCCCAGAAGAGAAAATTAAACCCAGTAAGTTTGTTCTTTTCGAGAATGGGGAGAAAAGAAAGATTATTAGTGTTGGTAACAATGTTTGCCATCTACACATTTAAAAACTTTGGTTTTAGTAACAGTGAATAGTCGATTTCCAATAAATATCAATAAACCCTTAAATGATTAATTTATTGGAGTATGATCCTTATTTCATACGTCCTGATGAGCGGTGTGCTCACGCCTCACCAGGCCTACGTATTATTTTGGTAGGTAAGGACTTTTACCAATCATATCTAACTGACATGACTCCTAGATCTTTTCGGGACAACGGTAATCTTCCGTACATGTTTTAGTCCCTCTAAGTGCATTTTGGCCCGGTACCACCCGATGAACTTAACAGAACCAAAATAGATCTCACCATTTCGGGACTTGGACACTTTACTCTGGCCGGTACCACCCGGAGATAATTTGCAGTCTTGTAATCCCCTCCCAGCTTCGGTTTGAACGCGGATGTTCAAGGTGTGCTCACTTACAACGCCCGCGTACCTTACGCCGGAGGTGCCCCAGATGGGTTGCACTACTGATCTATGATTTTCGGGGTTTTTAATTTTGAAAAACCTTTTAATATCCAGTATTTTTAAAAACTGTAATTTTGAAAAGCTGATTGTTTAAAAGGCAACTGACATTTTAAACTAACTGTTTTAAACATACATGCTATTTAAAACTAACTGTTCTAAGACCACTTGCTTAAATAAAACTAACTGTTTTAAAAGCATACTTGCTAAATAAAACTAACTGTTCTGAGAGCACACTAGTTGATCAAAACTAATTGTTTTGTCAACTTTGCCTTTTATAAGAAAACAATCATTTATCATATTAGGTTTTTAAATAAAATCTACCGTTTGAAAAAGGTTTAAAAAACTGGCAATTTTAATTATAAAAACCTATCTAATTTTGTGATATTATCTAGTTTCATAAACTCTCTCTATTTTAAAACAAATAGCATATAAATATCACAACCACGCAGTTAATAAATCAACAACTACGCAGTTAAAACAGATTATAGTTTTGCCAACTTTCTCCTAAGGACCAATAATGACCTATCTTTATAGTATTTCTATCTCCTTGTGCATCTCCCACTGGCTTTCGCATCTCCGATGGAACTCCGAAAGAAATACTCAATCTTCTCGCGTGCTCCCACTGGCCTCGGCACCCTCGATGGCAATTTTGAAAGAAATATTAAATAACTATCCTAAGGTCATTTTACAAAAGGGTTGTAAGTGGCACGCAGGCCTCCCCAAATAAGTCAAGGGTCTAAATTGGCAAAAACTATAATTACTTTTAAAATTATACACTAAACAGGTATAAAATTAATCAACCATGCATTTTATAAAGCAATATAAGCAATATAAAATAAAACACAAGGTAAACCTAGATCCGTTAAAAATGTTTCGCTTATCGCAAACCATGACTTAACTGATTTATAAAACAAACTGTTTTACAAACCGAAACTAATATTTTAATCTGAAATTGATTTTTATAAAACTACCAAGATTTATAGACTATAAATCTATTTTATAAATCATAACCAATTTTCTAAAATATTTGCTTTTTAACAAAATCAAACCGAGTGTTCCGAACAAATGTGTCGGAACACCAAACATCGGCCCGTGAACTGTGTCGTAATTCGATCATCCAGTCGAAAAAAGACACGGGGCCTATTTGACCAAAAACGGGTCAAATATCTTGGTTTGATAAAAACTACTAGGAAAATTATAAAATAAAATTCCTTAATTTTATTAGACAAAAATTAATCAATTAAATATCCAAATAAAATTATCATTGGGTAAAAAGCCTAAATACTCAAGAAACCTTTTGGGCCATTAACATGGTCCAAAAGACACATGGTTTGGGCCCGTTATCAAACTGATAACACTGGGCTCGAAAAAGGATCGGGTCGGAACCGAATTCGTCAGAAACATTCTGGGGTCCGAAAACCCCTAATTTCCGTCGACAGGTCATCATTGACCGGTAACACCAACGGTGATGATAGCTGCAAGACCACCGCCATTATCACCATCGCCGTTCTCACCGGCGATTTGAGAAGCAACAAACGCCGCCGCTGCTGCCTAGGGTTTCCCAAGGCAGCCGGCGATTGCCGGAATTAACGACCACCATTAACAACAATGACAACTATCGCCGTTGTCATCGGTGGCGTGTGACGACAATAGTAGCAAGAATGCCACCACCGCCGCCGCTCTCGGCTCTAGCGACAACAACATCATCGCCATCGCCAGCGACTCACGACGCCACCACCATAGTGCGGTCGACGATCGAAACGACAATACCGTCACGCCGCCGCCACCATGCCGCCGATGTCGACTACCACCGATTTGGTGGTAATCAAGCCGTCGACCATCGCTTGGCCACCACCGAACTGGTGGTTTGGCTTGGCGTTGGCGTGGTATGGCCACCGCTCGGCCACCACCTATCTGGTGGTTCGGCCGCGGTCCCGGCGGTGATGTGATCAACCGGCGATCGGTCGCTATCTGGCACCGTTCCCGGTGATCGCCGACACCCCTTTTCGCGATTGGTTTTTCGATTAAAAATAAAATATTCAAACTAATGAAATTAAATGAATACATAATAAACTAATCAAACTTGATTTTTAAGAAATCTTAATCACACAAATTTTAAAATCATTAACTATGATTTCTAATTGTTATCTAAAATCAAACTGTTTTAAGATAACCTTAATTGATTAATATAAAATCATTAAACCTATGATTTTATATGTTATGTGAAAACAAATCTTTCCAGATAACCTTAATTAATTAATTCAGTTTTTGGCTTATCTGATAAACTTAAATTAGCTGTTTTAATTTATCTCCAAAAACACAACTGAAAGGAAAAACAAACTGTTTCTTTTCTTTTCATGTGATTTTTGAAAAACATGATAAACAAAAATTGAAACAATTTTATAACGGATCTAATTAATAGATAAAACAAATAAACCTGTGGCTCTGATACCACTGTTGGGTTTTTGTGGAACCCTCGTATCAAACTGACACGAGTAAACTGTAAATCTCAAACCTTACTGAGATGAGAATCACTAAACAAACCTTGTGATCAAGCTGACCCCAAAGTTCAATCAAACCTAACTGGTTTGATTAACGGAAGCAATTACGTGATAAAACCCGAAAACACATAGATCTTATGTTTATCTAAATACCATATATATATATACAAAATATATATATATAAGGATTAGAAAATTACCTCGGAAGCTTGAGATAGATCCACCGTGATGAGACCAGACGAATTCCTTCTAGTCGGATATAGCCCGAATTCACGAACAAACTGTTACGCGAAGAACTGACCGAATGATCACAAAAACCGAACTGGTTTCGGATCTATGTAGGCGTCGATCAAGAGGAGAGAGAGAGAGAGAGAGGTTTTTGGGAGATTTCTTTTAGGAGGTTAAAATCAATCATAAAACTAGTTAACCCTAACTGTCTATTTATAGGGAAAAAGTTTTCCTTATTGTAAACAGTTTCTATAACCTTTATATTTATCTTTATGGTAATTATATTATATTTTCTTATTCCCAAAAAAAGAATATTCCATAATAAACTCCATAATATTTTCTAGATAAATATTTAATCAATTAAATCTGTTATATATTTATTTAACTAATAAATATATAAACTTTTTTAATTAATTCTAGAAACCTTTAACTTTGGAGTTTCTTAAACACCCAACTGATTTATAATTAACTATTATAAATCCAACCTCTACAAACTGAGTTATTTTACTTATTCGAATTACAGGTCCTCACAGGTGTGACCCTCAAGTGTCTTATAACGTTGGATGTGCAATCACTGGTTTGTCAACTTCTGCACATAATTACTAACAAAATGAAGCTGGAATTGAGGCTGAGGCTAAGGGGGAGGTTCAAAAGGATGTTGATATGGGTAAGGAGTCTGTGAATGAGGATGAGGAAACTATTGCTGAGTTACTACTAAAGTTGCCCAAAGCACATTTCAAAGGGAGTGGTAATTAAAGAAAACCAGTCAGAGGTAAAGAAAAAGGTTCATGAGATAGATCCAAAAGATAAAGGCAAGAAGATATTGGTTGAAGAACCTGAGCTAGAGTCTGAGGATGAGAGAATGCCTGCTATGTGGCCAATGAGCTTTCTGAGGCTCTTATTCAGAAGCTTACAGAAGATGAAGAAAGAGAGAGAAGGGAACTGCTTGCCAAACAGGATGAGGCTGGAAGAATTGTTGCAAAAGGTTGCAATAAAGTTTGACAAGGAGATGGCCAAAGAGACAAAGAAGCAACCAAAGAAGAAGGAAACTACAAAAAGGGCAAAGATCACAAAGACTTCTGGTGATGATAGAAAAAGGATGGTAAGGTACTTGGTTAGAGCTCTTTAAAGACCAGTCCAATACTTTGCTAAATGGGCATTTGGGAGAGTTGAGCAGAAGTACAATGAAACGAGAGACAAACTGCACCAACAAACTCAAATCAGGAAGAGGCAGAGGAGGAAGAAGAAGAAGAAGAAGTGCCTTTGGTACAAAGAAAGCGAAAGAGAGATCAAGTTACCACTGCTCCAGATACTACTACCAGTACTACAGTTGGAGATACTGTTGCTGATAAAGCTGAGGGTGATACTACTGCTGAGGGTGTTGAGGAACCAGTAAAGGAAAGAGAGCAAACCCCAGATTGAAAAAGATTCTGAAGAGTTAGTTAAAAAGTTTGCCAAAGTGAAAAGAGTTAAGTCTATTGCTCACAAGAAGAAGAAGCAAAAGATTGTGGAAGAAGTATCAGACATCACGGACTGGTACTATTTTGAAGACAAGGAGCTGATGTTCTTCAAGGTAATCAAAGTGATAATAGATGTGAGGTGTATGCCAACTCACATGCTGTCTTCACAAAGTTGCCAAGAGCAGATTTAAAGAAGTTGTATAAGCTAGGATGCACCAAGGAGAATGGTGATTTTGTTGAAACAAACGTGATGAAAGAGAACCTTCAAGTAATGTTTGCCTTTGCTAAAGCAAGAGATGATCTGAAGAAGCAGTATACAAGAGCTCACACTGATAGTATTGGAGAAGGAAAAGCACTGGCATGGTTTACTTACAAGAAGAATAGAACCTTCTCCATCACTTTTGAGCAAGGAAGGAAAAACTACTTCTTAATGGACAAGATACGACTTTGAACCTACACTCATTGGGAGTATTTTGCAGTTGAAGGATCAGAAGTCTGCTCTCACTGATTTGGACAAGGAGTTGGTAGAGAAGCTGAAAGCATAGGTTCTTGATGTTCAAGAATCTTATCTGGGAAAGGAGATTACTGGTCAAAGAAGGATGAAGTTATGGGGTATTTCTGGAATAGAAAGATTATTCTATACCATAGAATGGGAAGATGGTGAGAAGATTAAAAGACCAGTGCTGTCAAAGGTGCTAGTAGAGTGCACAAGGGAGAATTTGAAGGAGATGTATGAGATTAGAATGAAACTGTATGGGTCTGATCTTGAGCAAGATAACCAAGATGACTTGATTGTGAAGATGAAGAGTGCACTGGAATGCTTATGCTGGTTGTTTGAACCTTCTAAGATTGCCCATCTTATGAATCAACCATGTGAAGTAGTGAATGAATGGAGATGGTTTGAGAAGAGCAGAATGTACTCTCTAACCATCAATGGGTTGGATAAGGAGTATTATTTTGAAGATCTTGCTCCTGTTCATGATATTCAGATGCTACAAGGAATGATGAAGGTGAATCTGACTATGGAGAAGCCCATTACAGCACTTGGAAGAGAGTTGGTGAAAAGAATTCAGCAACAGCTTGAAAACTTAACTTCTCATTCTGAAAGTTAAGAGTGGGGAGATTGTTGGGTCTGGAATAATGCTGCTGAATACCACTGCTAGTAGTGAGTTATTGTTGCTGAGCCAATCTGAAGATTACTACTGCTAGTATGATGGTTACTACTGCCGGATGAGTTACTATTGCTGGTGTAAAGTTACTACCGCTTATGTTTTACCACTGCCAGTTGGATTACAATAAGGAAAGGATCTGAAGCTTGAAGATAAGGAAAGGATGCGAAGATTTTGGAGATATCTTAGAGTTTATTCTATAGATTTACATTCCTTATTCTTATCTTGTAATCAGTATATATATATAGATAGTTGCTAGATCTTTAGATGTACGATCTCATTCAGTTTTTGTTTAGATATTGGAGCCTCAAGATTATTCTTGATCCCTGCAGTTGAGAAGAATTGCATGTCTGCTTGAGCATGTTCAAGTAGATTGAGGCTTTGGTTTGTAATCATTAAACTGGTGATCAATATAAAACTGTTTTGCTATTCATTCAAAGTGTTATTCCGCAAACTTCTTTGAATTTGGTTTTCTGTTCTTGTTACAGAATTGATCCTGACAAATAGAGTAATGAAATAACGAGACTCTCATAAATAAAACAACAAAATTATAACATCGCTATTATACCGTCGCTATTTGGGTCACTCAGTTAGAAAAACCCACTACACACAGTCGACTTCTTCACTGGCAATTCCGAACCAAAAATACGACATGTGCTGTCGATGGATGGTTTGCATGCAGCAAACCAAAACCTGCTGATGTTGCGCCGTGTTCAATTCAACGATATCACCACCCACTTGAAGCTCTCAATGATGATGACGCATGCGTGTTCCCCATGTTCAATTCAACGATGTCACCTCATTATCACAACGATATCACGTCATTATCAAGGGATATCACATTGTTATCACGGGCCACAACGTTGTTATCACGTGTGATATCACGGTGCTATCACGGCGTTACACATGCGATATCACGGTGTTATGACAGCGATAGCACGGTGTTATCATGGGATACTGGGATAGCATGGCGCTATCACGTGTGATATCATGGCGGTATCACTGCGATATCACAGCGGTATCACGTGTGATATCACGGGGATAGCATGGCGTTATCACGTGTGATATCACGGCGTTATCACGACGATAGCACGGCATTATCACGTGTGATATAGGGATGGCACGGCGTTATCACGGCGATATCACGACATTATCATGCCTTTATCACATCACAACGTTATTAAGATGATATTTGAATTGGAGGGAAAATCCCAAAGGGGAAAATCCCAAAGAAATCAGCTTCCTGGACATAACTTGATTCATCACAAACTTTTCTTTGTGTATGTAAAACCATCGTCATTGTGTCTCTCTTCCACCGTCATTGTAAGTTGTAACCACCTAGTTTTGATATTCGTCCTTATTTAATTCCTGATCTGGAGGTTTGCTCCATTTAAATGTGTTAGACTTCTATATTCCTTTTATAATTAAAGTGGAGGTCAACAACCGTTCTCGCATTCTCACAAATAGGAAGGGTTCTCGTTTGAACCCCATCTATGTAGTATATATATATATATATATTAAAGGAAAGCCAATAGATCTTAGATCAAGATTCTTATTTTCTTTTCTCTACATATTAATGTTTGTTCTAGTGTTCACTAGGTCATTTTGGTAATGTTACATATTTGCAATATAAGATAATCTCTTAGCTTTCTTTTTCCGTTACTCTCCATGTACCTGTTAATTAATTATTAGTTACTTCTCAACAAATTCATTCTTTTACAGACAATACCCATGGTATATTGATAATACTTTTCTACCTTGGAATTGAAGAGGTTTTCATGAATCCATGTTCTTCTACACGACTGGTAAAGGAGAGTTGCATCAAACAGGCGTTTGATTGAGAGACAAAAAATTAAAATCATGGCCGAAACATTTAGGGTCAAATTTTTTATTGCTAGTTTTTTTATTTATTCTTAGGCCATCCGCTAGCTGTCGACCCACTGCAATCCACACTACCCAATTGCCACATCAGCGCCACATCAGTTTTCTATAATTTTACTCAAAACTACGTACCCAATCCAACCATTGTCGACCCACTCTAACCCACTCTATCAAAAAAACAAAAAATAAATAAATAAGAGAGAGAAAGAAGAGAGAGATAGAGAGAAAGAAGAGAGAGAGAGAGAGAGAGAGAGAGAGAGAGAGGGGAGTGGGGGTGGGGTGGGGGTTGTTTGCTTCGGTTTCTGGAAGCTGATTCATGACTACCTGAAGCCATCCACAATGGTGTTCACTATACTACCCAATGGGTAGGAGGTACCCGGGTACCTACCCGATGTCCCACAGTGGATGGCCTTAGGACTAAAATATAGTCCTAGATATTGAAGGTTTTATAAAGAAAGATTGAGTTGAAAATGTAATATTCAATATTGTTAAATGGGGATCCGAGCATAAGTTTGCTTGTAAGGAGACCTAGTATATAAAGGTGCTTGGGACTTGGGAGTTTATTATGAGAGTCGACTAAGTGAGTTTGTGTGTGTAATCCTTTGTACAATGAAGCATCTAAGACCATCTCCAATGGGGTCACTAAATCTTACACTAAACATCAAATTTGGTGTAAATACTACTATTCACATCTCCAATGGGGTCACTACTTTTCACACTAAATTTAGTGTGATGAATAGTATAACACCAAATTTGGTGTAACACTATTTTTTACACTACTTTTTTGGTGTAAAAAATAGTGTTACCCATTGGAGAAGATTTAGTAATAACACTAAATCTTACACTACTTTTTACACTATTTTTAACATTTGGTGTAAAAAATAGTGTTACCCATTGGAGATGCTCTATATAAAACGCATATGACTTTGTGATTCTCATATGAAATCTTGTGAAAACTTGTTGAATTGATCTAACAAGTGGTATTAGAGCTTGAATCGTCGATTCATTTCTTTGATCAATCCTAAAGTTCAATGAGTTTCATTTTTTGTTGAAACGTACATGATGAACATTGATTTTGATGTTTTCATAGATATTTGATGTTAGATTGATTCCTACATCAAATTCGAGTTATTCTGAATCAATCATAGTTTAAATTCTCATTGAACTTGGATTAAATTGGTGAATTTTTAGTTTTTGAGCTTTTCGGAGTCATGGGTACTGTTTCATCTAAAATTCATTGATTTGTTCATGTTTGTGTTATGCTCAATATTTGGTCTAAATTAAGTTCTGGATTGAATATAAGCATTGATTTTAATGCATTACAAGCATTAAAACATGGACATGCAAATTTTATGGGCGTAATCGTGTGTTCATGTTCATCATGGTTGGGTCCCTCATCTTCAAACTGCTCTGGAGGTTCAAAGTGGTCGGGATATTGATATTCAAATTGGTCAGGCTTTGAATCTTGATACAGATCAGGTTGACCTAGATCTTGGGCCAAACTGTGTTACTTGTTCTCCGCCCCTCTTTATTCATCGCCCTGTGTCATCTGTAACACCCCAAAACCCATACAATAATATAAAGCATAATATTATAATCCCAGTGATCTAATACGCAATAATAAGAATTGTCAAGTCAAAAGTACAGGTTTAATAGTGCATGCGGAACATCCCTCCACAACTGAGATTCTAAAATTAGGACAAAGTATTATCT
Organism: Centaurea solstitialis; assembly: GCA_030169165.1. Taxonomy (NCBI): domain Eukaryota; kingdom Viridiplantae; phylum Streptophyta; class Magnoliopsida; order Asterales; family Asteraceae; genus Centaurea; species Centaurea solstitialis. Next base: position 47,045,501 of record CM058042.1, on the reverse strand, counting down.
TCTACTGGTAGAGCTACTCTAGACGCCTACCTTCTCTTTGCCTCTCGCGACGCGATCTTTCCCTGAAAAGATTTTTAGATTTTGAAAACGAGACCGATAGGTCTAGTGAATTCCCTCAAAAGAGTTTAAAACACAGTTCCGGCCCGCTGGCCGTAAAATCAGATATCTCAAATAACTAGGAAAGCATCATGAGTAATATCAAACACACCATAATCAGATGGCAGGATCCCTCAGATACACAATTAAGGAGTGACGAACGTGGTTCGTGCCTCACACCATCTCACAACAACCACACGTGGCCGGATCTCCCAGATTCCCATTCACCACTAAACTTCCCAGGGATGTACGGTCCCATGGTACACATTACTCACGATGAAATTCCGCAATATTAAAACAGCATGTATATGATGATCATCAATATAACATCCTCAACCAGTAATCAATTTTCACAACAACATTTGCAAAACATTATTTCCCAATCCAGTTTATAAAATCACTTTATTTTCAATATCATGACATTTTGCAATCCGAATGGATATATACTTAAAAGCGGTAAAACGATCCATTCATTCATAAGTAAGGGAACTCACCTGATTCGACCACAACTAGGTTACGTGCTCCCTTATCCGCACCTACATACAATATCTTTAATTAGATTGCTACTAACTCACTAGGATAATTCGTTCCTAATTACCAACTCAAGGCTCTCATCATCATCCGACCCGTAACCACATCAAATGACGAATTAGGGTTTGCTCAATCTAGTAACTAGGGTTTTCACATGAACGATGGAAACTAGGGTTTCACCACAAGGATTGACGACACATGAAATGATACATGAGAATGATGATTTAGTCCACATAAAATGATGATTAGGGTTTCCATGAAATGATAATGTGGTGAAGTTCCAAAAGCCGTATTCAAGTCACACAAAAGCCAAATTGACACATACAAGAACCAAATCCATTTGTACTTGGAATGTTTGACAAAAGCCGATACCAAGAGAGGTGGGTTGTGAAAATCCGAATCCCACACACACACTAGTGTGTATAATAGGCCGAATCGTACTAGTTTTGGCAGAAGCCGATTCCATGAACTTTCAAAAGCCGAAATAAGGCTTCCCATGACAAAAGCCGATTTGTAGGTGCAAGCATGGCCAAAGGCTGAATTGGTATTCATCAAGACAAAGCCGAATCAAGTTGATTAAAAGCCGAATTGAGAAAGATCTTAGGCTAAAAGCCGAATTGAGAATTTGTTTTTCAAAAGCCGTATCCCATAAGATCAAGGCCGAATTGGTTGTGAACAATCAAAAGCCGAATCCCTATCCTAAATCCAAAAGCCGAATCCTTGACACCATGAGATAAGCCGAATCGGCTTATTGGCTTGCAACAAAAGCCGAAATGATGTGCAAGTTTAATGAACCAAAAGCCGAATCAATCTTGGCACAAATCCGATTCGAATTAGTTTAGGGAAGGGAAAGACCGAATCCAAGCAAGGGCCAATACGTAGGTTGCATGCATGACAATAGCCGAATCCATAAGCAAAAACCCAATTCGGATTAGTGATATAGAAGGGATAAAAGCCGAATCTAGTAGGGGGGTTTACAAAGCCGAATTGGCTTTTGTCTAGGGCTTAAAAGCCGAATTGGGAGTTGTCTGGGAGGAGAAATCCGGATCCGTGATGATGAATACGGGGAATAGGAATTTCTGGGTTTGCACCAAGGAGATTGGTTGCAGGATTCCCAAAAACACTCACACAGCACACAAACAACTCATTTTCTACGCATTTCAATCCAAATCAATCCTTAGATCAAGTATGAAATCATAAAATGAAGTTTGAGGGTTACCTTTAAGCACAGAAATGACCAGATGATGTGAGTGATGATAATGGCAGCTACAATCCCAAAACACACAGTTTACACTCAAAAACTTTCCCAAAATGAGTAAAAAACCCTAATTTACTCCTTAATACTATGGACTATAAGGCCAAGCCCATTAACAACTTAAGACCCATTAAATTATAAGAGTTTCACAATCTGACACAATTAGTCCCTCCTCTACAAAAACTTTAACAAATTAGGCCATAGTTACAACTAACTACTAACCTAACTGGATTCCAGGTTATTACATCATCGGAGATCCTTTAATGCCCAAGATCCACCCAAAATCCTATGCTCATCGGTCCTTCATAGCCTGAGAAGACACTCCTTCAAGGCCCGAGTTGGTTACTGTTCATCATCTACCAAGCTACTAAAGTTTTATCAAGCGTTCGATAAATTCAAGCCCAAGATTCCTCATGCTACATGTTATGGTGTTCATGTTTCAAGAAGAGCCCTATATTATTATGGTGGTCCCACTTGACCCCATCCGCTAACTGGGTAGCAGAACCTTGGTACTAAGTCTTAGTAGGGGAAACATTGTTCATGGATTTTAATAGGAAAGATTCAACTAAATCTTGTAATTTAGGATGAGATTGTGTATATCCTGTAATTTTGGAAGTCTGTTGTATTTTGTACCTTATATATTTTTTCTATACACATCTCTCACATTCAAGGTGAGAATTCTCTAAACCTAATATGCCAGATTTGAAAAGTTTTCAAAACAAGGGTGATTGAATTTTGTATTTGGTTGGATTAATGAGAAGCGTGACTCTCTACAACCATTATTCTAGAGTTCTCCTTTCGATGTCAACTTCAATGGGTGTATGTTATTGCTATGTGCGTATAATTCATAATCACTCATTGTTGTGGAGGCTTGATAGTGATCTGAAACTTTAGGTGACGATATTCATCCGTCTGGTTAAGAGGAGTCGATCTGAGTTTGGTTACCTTTGTTGTGAAGATTGTTATTCAAAAAGTGATTATCATGAAGTATCATCTCCTAGTTCTTATGCTATATGGTGTCCAATGATCAAGTTCTTGAGCTTATCATTAAAGTTCTTAGGCTGAATTCATATTCAACTCGCAGCTAAAAACAAATTCTTACATAAAGTTCATAAAGCCATCCATTTGAACTCAACACACAAACATGTTAAAATACACAAATTAAACATCTAATAATCAATTAATAAACATGTACAAATCAAATTTTATTAGCAACTTACAATAAATTTACATCATGTACACAAATAAACAACCGACTTGTTTATTTACACACGCTAACATACACATCATGCATTTAAATAACTATTAAGAAATTTATTTCAAGTATTTTGCCAAGGGTCGAAACTAAAACAAACCATAAGACTCGATAAATCTCCCCCCTTTCCATTGATGTTTTGAGGATGTCAATAAACGAGCTTCTTTACAGAACTTAACACTAATATATGCATGCGTGTATGTATGTAGGTACTGGTTTCTGGACAAGTAGCGAAACTGTTAGAAGCTAAGCTGTGACGTGGGTCGGATTATTGGTCGAACTTAAATCATTTGGAATGCATTTAAGAGTGTTATTTTCCTTCCTATTAACCCATATTTCAGGTACAACTTGCATCAGGTTGTTTAACTTCTCCAATGCATAGTCCGCTTCTTTTGTTGGCGTTTTCTTTCCAACCTAAAAAACATGAAAACAAGAATTTCACATTACGAAATGGAAATTAATACCAAGAAATATCTAAAAACAAAACAGGTGGCTATTCATAACAAATATTAAAAAGTCTAAAACAAAAAGAATAAGAGGCTAAATATAATATCAAATCAATACAAATAATTAAAATGATATTTTTTGAAAGCCATTTCCAATTAGAATATTTAGGGAGCAGTAAACAATCTACTTTTTCTTGGAACCTATTTGATTATATGTTGTGATTGATGCTCTATGCTAACCTATCATGCAAGTCCATTCATATTGGCATCAATAATTAATATGCAATAATAAGTTGTTGAATAAGAAAACAAATACATAAATATATAACATTTATACTTTTATTTGATTCTTATTTAAAAAAAAAAGCATAGATGAAATTTAAAGTGCGTTTGGTTGTGGAAAATGTTTTAATTTTTAAAGAAAATTTCCTACGAAAATAAAATTCAAAAAACGCGTTTGGTACATTCAGTTTTCAAAAGTTATACCAAAAAAATGAAAATTCCCTATTTTCTAACTCTTATGTAAAATAGAAAACCGACTTTAGCAATTTTCCAAAAATTTCCAATCGTGTTTTCTAATTTTTATAACATAGAAAATGAAAACTTTAACCTGAAAATGAAAACCCAACTTCATTCTTTAAAAACATTTTTTTAGAAAATTGAAAAATGTTTTCCACGACCAAACCCACCCTTGATGTTTTTTAGAACTACTCACAATAAATTATGCTTCTTTTAGAAAACCGAGTAATAAATAAACCATTTGTATCACGAATTCTAAATAAGTTTGAATATGTATTTACAAAATTTTATGTAACAAAAGTTATGAGAGTTCCAAATTACCAAAACAGTTCGAAGGCCAACAACTTTGCCTGCTGCAATATTTCGAACATTGTCATCAAGAAACAGCTGTATCAAAACAAACAAATGCGAACACGTCACTTAATCATAGAATAAACACAATTAATCAAGAACCAATAATTTCAGTTGAGTATTATATACTAAAATTCTGAATTTTAAAAGGTTTTAATAATCAACTCAATAATTAAAACTAAAAATGACGCATACATTAATTAAAATAATTATAAATCATGGATGAAAGATATCGACATTTCACTTTGATTATGACACGTATTGTGATTGTCAACAAGTTAGAAGTTTATGGTAATGGACAATAATAAGTTCTTTTATTCGAATCCAATTAGGCACACACGCATCTTCTAATAATCGATGTTAATTAGTTGATTGAGTGGGGAATTTGTCACATCCATTATTGGTTGCAAATAATTACGACCACAAATTTATCATGATTTGAAGGTCATTAAAAGCAAATACGATGTTTTGAATCTTAACCAGATTATGTTTATACGTGCTAAAACATAGTTTCGGGCTCTGTTTGGTAAACTAGTTGATAAACTAGCTGTTTACTAATAAACTAACTTATGAATAAATTATGTTTGACAAAAACTACCTTACGAGTATCTAGAATAACCAATGAGGTATTTTCTAGTATAATAACTAATAAAATCAAGGGTATAATTGGAACGATACAAAAAGCATTTTTCAATAAGATAGCTTATGGTTCTTCCAGACATGTATTAACTTATAAGCTACCTTATTTTTGCCATAGCCTTTAACAGATTCAAATTTATAACCGCTAAGTTGAAAAGCATACCGTGCGGCTAGGATCAACCTCAGCTACGTCGAGAGCAATATTCATGGCCTCTAATGAAGGTTTCAAAACCACAGGAAACTCCTGTGGGGAAGAGGACTTGGAATTGAACAGGTTCGGGTTCATAGTCTCGAAGCAAATGATCTGTTCGAAGCAGTCTTCGATTCCAAGCAGATTCAATGCCTTAATCGCATGGTTTCTGTCTGAATTTGTGAATATCTGAAAAAGGAACAAAATAATTGTGGATTACTTTCCTGGAATTATTAGTAAAAGCTGGAGTTCCGTATACACAAAAGCAATGTCGCTTACAATTTTGCGTTGACTAATGCTGAGAAGAAGGTTTCTTAGTTGTGGATCGGGCTTTATTAGATGATACGGCAACCTTCCGTGCACGATTCGGTGATAATCATCAGCGTCAGCATCATAACCTAACGCCTACAAATGCAAAAATTTAGTACCAAAATCAACCAATGTTCTATGCGGGTGTTTGGGAGTCTGTTTTAAAAGTACTTATTGACTTGTTACTTTTTCAAAAAATCAACAAGTATAGAGACTTCAAAAATATTTTTCAAATAGTTTTTTGGTACTTGGGGAAAAACATTGTTTGAAAAAAGTAATGATAATGTGACTTTTTATTTGGCTTTTAGTTTTTTCTATTGCATAACCCCAGTTTTTAACACGAACACTTTTAATTTATTGACTTTTACCGTCACAAAACTATAAAAGGTCCTTTTACCAACACCACCACCACCGTAAGTCAATAAACACTTTTAGAGTTCAAAAAACACTTCCAAACAAACTTAGAATCGGTTTGAGATTCGATTTATACTCTTAAACCGGCGAGGGTGCTTCCGTAGGTTTTGAAGAGTTGAACACGGAGTGCAGAAGCTTTCCTCTGTTCAAATCCGCATTTCTCAATGAGAAAATCTGTAACTAATCAAAATCAGAATCTGATGCGTATCAAATTCAAACGAAGCGTTGGTGTTTGTGGCAAGAAATGATGAAATCGTACCGTCGATGTTACACTTGATTGAATCAGAAAATCCAATGTTGGAAGAGTACAAAGTATCATCCAAATCTGCAATAATTGATCATAATAAAATCATCAATCAATGCTTATTTCTCAAACATACTAACAATTAACAAAGAGAGTGAAAAAGAGAGATCTTACCGAAGAGAAGAGTATCGAAACGTGAGCAGGAATCCATTGTTGGTGGAGAGAAAGTAATTTTAATTTGTTGAGAGATATGTGAAAGAAGAGAGCAGGCAGCAGAGGATTGGAGGGAAAGAAAGAGGGTATTTATAGGGGTGAAGTGAAGGGTGTGAAAAGGATTGGAGAGATGACTCGGTTTCATTGATATTTTATTCAAGTTAACGTGAAGCACGAGTTATTTATGATTTATCACATCACCGTGTACACATCACCCTCCCCCACCATCTCTTTATTCTTATCTAGAATATTATGCTTCTAACAACTAATTATGTTTTTACAACAAATATGTTTTATAAGCTATGGTTTAAAAACAACATATTTACTATCCCTATAATTACCAGGAAACGCATTTTAATAATAAAATAATAGCTCAAATTACGTTTTTGGTCCTTGTAGTTTCATATTAACATTATTTTTCAGAAAACGCATTTTAATAATAAAATAATAGCTGAAATTACGTTTTTGGTCCTTGCAGTTTCATATTAAGATTATTTTTCATCCGCAATTTCTAAATCTTTATTTTTTACCCTGTAGTTTTTGTTTTCATTCCATTTTCATCCCTCTATCTAACTTTATAAAACTTAGTGATTAAGTCATCAAAAAATATTTGATTAAATTACATATTGTGTCGTTATAGTAAATCATTCTTTAATTTTTACTCTCAAATTACATTATTCATATATTGTTACTTTTTTATTCTCTTTATTTATTTTATGAACACATTTTTTTTATTCATTAATTATAAACTTTTATAACTTTAATAAAGAAAATAATCAAATAATTTCATTAAACTATTGATAAGTACATTATATTTTTATTCAAACTTTTGGTCCTAAGGTTTGTCAAATCTTATGGATTTGGTTCTTAAAATTCATTTAATTATAAAATAAACCTCTAGGTATACAGTTTGTTATGTGTTATGTCCCTCATATTAATGGCCATCCGTTAATCCCTTAAATGAAAGGAAAAAAATAACCATTATATCCTTCTAAATCAATTGTATGTTTTTACTTGAATATAACGACGTAAAATAGACACCAATTGCACTATATACCTCTTTTTGATTGTAAGTATTTAGGTAAACACCCAACATAATGCACAAAGTCTGTCATACTAACATTTCGTATGACATCATATGTAAAAACTTATGTTTCATATAAATTTATCTTACTACTTATAATAAAAGTTATCATACTTTATAACCCGGTGCAACGCCCGGGATCTTAATAACTAGTTTGTATATATGATAAGGGGAAGGGTATATTAAAATAAAATCAACTTTTAACTTGATTCATATTTTAGGGAATCAAAAACATTTTAAGTGTTAGAATAAACTTCCAACAAGCAACAAGATTACCCTATGCCTCCATGGCCGCTCTTCTTCATCTGTGAGGCCTTTAATCAACAATTACCTCACAGTCCTCTCCAAAATCTATCGTGTCTACATTGTATATACCAAAAACTTCAAGAAGAAGATTTTAGGTTTTGTCATGTAGTAACATGTTCTAGGTCCCTTTCATAGGCTAGCTCACGTCTAAAGTTCTGTTTTGTGGTCAACTTAAGATTTTAATTTGATCTTTTTTACTAGTTTGTGCTTATGGGAGTTTGAAGTTCTAGATAGAGAGGTTTGGGTTTTCTATCTCTCATTCAAACTTGATTTATTCGCTTAAAGGTGTTAACAATGATCATTGGTAAACAGTGGCGGAACACAGTGAGGGTCAAAGAGAACCAATGGCCCCTGCAACTTTAAAAATAAATAAAATATATTAACAATTAAGTTAGCTTTTGATGTTTAGCTCAAATGACTATCATCCCTTAACCACCTAACAACAATCGTAGTTTCAAGTCTTATGGTGCTCATTTTTTTTCCCATTTCTTTTGATGTTTACCTCCACCTTCAAATTGTGCCAGCAAATCCCATCAAAAAATAAATGCCATGAAAAAAGCTAGTGATCGCAGTGGCCATTTCATTATAAAAAGATTGATAGCTTAACATTTTTTATACAAACGTGGTCATATATAACTACACGAGGTTTCGCAAATTCAAATTAATTGTGGTATGACGTATTATATTGTTTAATTTTTTATAACATTTTTATTGGTTAACTTTTGATTACATAAAATAATTAAAACTATATGCGATTTATTTTAAGGCCATCATTAATTACCTTATAACTATGATTACACAATACTAACAACTACTTAAATGTTTGACATATGGTTATAGAAAATTCTTAAAACCATGACAATTGGTTATACAAATGACCATAAATCATTTATTGTCACAGAAAATTTATATATCACACAAAATAAACGATCCGAAAAAGCCAACAAAACTTCAAAATGCATACAAATATTCTTCTATGATTTCTCAAGTAGACATGATGCCTCAAATATCAATTTCAGATCCTATTGTTCATACGAAGACTAAAGGATGTCCAAAAAGTCCAAGAAGAATCAAATCTTCTTTAGAAGTGAAGAAAAAGAAGGCTTGTTCTAACTGTAAAGAATTAGGTCATTACATCACCGGGTGTCCCAAAAAAAAGGTACTTGTAATAGCTAATACTGGTACTTGTTCATTTTCTTTTACACACATATTGTTAGAAAGTAAAGATGATAACGAACGAACACGAGAGAGAGAGAGAGAGAGAGAGAGAGAGAGAGAGAGATTGTTGCAGATTGCAGACGTATCATATACTAAGAGAGAATAGTGAACGTTACAATTCTAATGAAAAAAAAAAGCTAAGGCTATTTATACCGTACCCATGGGCTTCATATATACAATCTAACCCCTCCCCCCCCCCCACACACACACACACACCCTCAAACTCAATTGAGGTAAGAACAACCTAGATTGAGTTTGGACACAAGCTTATGGAAACGTCTAGGAAGATGAGCCATAGTGAAAATATTTGTCGGGTGATCAATCGAAGTGATAGGCTAAAGTTGAACGGTCTTGAGAAATACATGTTGGCGAACAAAGTGACAATCAACTTCAATATGATTTGTTAGCTCATGAAAGACATCATTGTGAGCAATTTGGATAGCACTGTTGTTGTCACACCATAGAGAAGTCAGTGAATCCTGAGGTATACCCATGGTTGAGAGTAGCCATCAGAGCCAAATAAGTTCTTGAGAAGTGTTAGCCAGGGCTTGGTATTCGGCTTCGGTACTAGAACAAGATGTGAGAGAATGTTTCTTACTGCACAAGAAATGAGAGAATCGCCAAGAAAGAAGCGGTATCTAGTAGTGGAACGAAGACCGGTCATGTTTTACAACTAATTATGTTTTACAATAAGTAGGTTTTATAAGCTATGGTTTAAAATTAACATATTTGTATATGATAACGGGAATATCATATTAAAATTAATCAACTTTTAACTTGATTCATATTTTAGGGAATCAACATTTTAAGAGTTAGAATAAACTTCCAACGAGCAAGAAGATTACCCTTTGCCTCGATGCCCACCCTTCTTCATCTGTGAGGCCTTTAATCGACAACTACCTCAAAGTCCTCCCCAAAACTAGCAAGAAGATTACCATCTTTTTTTAATTATATATATATATAAGAGAGAGAAAGAAAAAAGGAAAAGAGAGCCCGATTCGGTTTCGGGAGGTCGAGTTGGAGCCCACCGATAGAGCCCGCCAATGTTGTACCACTTTCGGGCTGAGCCTGCTCGCGCCCCAACCGAGCTCGCGGCATGAGCCGAGGCATGCTACCCACGGCCTTATGGCCATATTTATTTTAAGGCAATCATTGATTACCTTATAACTATGACCATAGAGTACTTGCAAGTTAAAGCTACGTATATGTTTTATATTAACTGTGGTCAATTATTACATAATTTTTAGAACCATGACCATTGGTTACCTTTGGTTACACGAAATAACTAAAGTTATAGGTCTCATATATATATGTTTATATTGAGATTTGAGATTATGTATACAAAGTTATACTTAATAGTCAAAGACCTTCCAGCCTAGTGGTAAGGCTTGGGCATGGCATAGTCATGAACCCAAGTTCGATCCCTGGGAGAGGAGTGTTGGCGACATTTAAGTGAGGCCATGTTTACCCTCCAAAATTGCCGGGGATTAGTCGGGCTTTGGCCCGGACACCCTTCTAAAAAAAGTTATACTCAATAAATACAATAGTATATATAATAAGTAAAATATTGAATAATATTATATATTTATATGTATGTTAGCATCGAAAAGAACAAGAAAAAAAGTTGAGAAGTTTGATTTTATGTTCGCCGCCATGATGAGTCACCTACTCCATGTTTTCTATAAATATGAGATTTAATTTTAGCTTTTGGCTTTGAGATAATGTAATTTCACTTTTGTCCTTAAGATTTATGATTTTATTGAGAGTGGTACTTAAAATTTCACTTTTTGTCTTTAATATAAAAACATTGAAAATTGTTTAAATTACAAGATTGTCATTGTAGTAAAATAAAAAAAACAATTTTGTTTTGTAGGCATACTCTTTTGGTGTTTTTGAATCTCATACAAGTGTAAATGCAGCGACAACCGCAAAATAACAACTATCAGGGCATCGCTTTTTTGAATGTACAGACTATGTTGAACGTTTAAGACTACAAGAAAAATGACCTTTAGAGAAGGTTTTCTTTTGTATTTAAAAGTTCGAAAATCTTCTCTAAAGATTTTAGAGAAGCTTTTACTTTCGTCAACAATCTTCTCTATATAACAGTAAGAGAATGTTTTAGGGAAGTTAGGAAAAACTTATTTTCAGTTACACTCATTGCATTTGTCATATAATTCGTTCTCTAAAATTCACTTTTAGATAGACTTGTCCTTCTCTAAAAATTTCTTCTCTAAAACCCTTTTTTCTTATAAATAGTTGTATGAGTTCGTGCTACTCTTAGTTTATTTTGATGTAAAGTACATAAGTAATCTTATATAATAATCTTTTTTACTAGTATATTTTATTAAACAAAAAATTTAGGATTAGTAAACCCACCCTACTCGTTTAATACAAGTGGGGGGATGTTCGATAATTTTAGAACTTCTCTGACTCCTAAAACTGTGCAAGCACTTATTGTTGGTGAATGCCTAAAAACCAAGCATACGATAATTGTAATTTTGAGTTTTGGTTTCATGAAATAAATAAAAGGCATTGCCCAATTTATTATGTCTATATTATAATATTTGTTTTATTTATTCATAATAAATAACCTAGAATAATGTACTTTAGATATCCCTGGTTAAATATTATTTCGAGTTTATGTTTGAAATAATATGATAATGACTAGCATATGTGTTTTGGTAAAAAAAATTACACAATTAAGTATCGTAAGATATTGTGAGGCAAATCCGTCGAAAGAAAAGAATCTTGTTCGATAAAGACGTGCGATAAGAAATAAATGAAAGACAAAGCACTTTGATGACGCAGGAAAAACCTCAAGGTCGAGGAAAAAACCTGCGGCCGACTAAAAGGGGATAGCCGACGTTGCACTACGTATCACCAATAAAGGGTGATGTCCTCGAGAGTTACAATGATGATCGTACGATTACAATGAGACAGAATATTGAATCGAATATAAATTACAATGAATTATATAAGAACTTGCAGAGAGAATAGTATATTCGTATTTCTTTCCAGATAATCAGATATCCCCAAAATAAAGGCTTCGGTCTCCTCTTATTGTCGTTGAAGGTGTAACTGCTGTCAATTATCGCGTATTAAATGTAACGGTCGTAACTGAAGCTTGATTCTCGGTAGTAACGGTTGAGGTTTTATGAAGAGCGTATCTTGGTCTGTAACGGAAGAATAATTGTTGATATATGACCGTTGTATAGATAAGCTTCGACCTGTATCGAGAATAGACTTTATGTGTATGTTGATCGTTAGTATAATCGTACGATGTAAATAATAATCGTCCAATATTGTGCATAATAGATATTCGATGACTAGTTATCTTCGTTCGAAGGTACAGCTGTCTTTATTTTAGAACCTTATCTTAATACAGGATTTTCATCCTGAAAGATATCTTATGATTTGAGTCGATCGTCATGCATCGTGCGATCGTAAATTTTTACCCAAACAGTTTGCCCCCGAGATTTAGAAAAATTTATTCTAAATATTTCTGAATCTTTCATCTGCAAAAATCGATTGTTAGTTTAACTGAAAATAACCAATTGTTAGTGAATTAATTTTGTTTAAATCAAATCGAATAGGAAACGGTTTTAATGACGTCGTCACGATGACGTCGGGATGACAACTGTAACATCCCTCGTCCACGTGTTCTTGAACGAGGAACATCACTAACGGGACTTAACATAAGTACATAATTATTTCAGAGCTACTAATAAACTTTAAAAGACATTACAACGTCTATAACGGGGTTTACAGTCCAAAAGATTGTATTACAAAACACAACTGTAAACCTAGGACGCATGTAGTAGTAGTCAGATTAAAGTCTCCAAAACTTCACGCTCAATCTCTAGTCCCGTTCCCAACAGAGTCACTTCAAACCTGCCGTGTCAGAAAACAAGAAAAACACGGCTGAGCATTGGCTCAGTGAATGGATTATAGTATAATTTCGGAAACAACAGATAACATCGAAAACTTAGTGGAAGACTTTCAATTCTACTAAAATAAATCAAGAAAACTCAAGATGTTTCACAGTTCACAAATCAGTTTCAGTCTAACAACTCAAAGAAGATTCCGAGTTCATAATTTAACTAAAAAAACAGTAATAATTCACTTTAAAATATAATAAAAGTAAAATCCGTCAATTCGAATTCTCATGTTCCGTCAATTCCTGTTCACGTGTTCGTGGGGTGGCCAACCGCACGAACTAGTGGGTCTGGCATGCAGGGACACATGCTCGAATCCCCCGTGGATTTAACCACGGTCTCATGTTCTGTTCTATTCTTTAGGTAAATTCTAGGATCGATCCATCCGCCCTGGAGCCCACAGAATAGGCCTAGTCCACGAGGTGGGTTCACGTAAGCCACTATTGGACTTAACCTCGGGACCGCGTTCACCTGCAGGACGCCGTGACTACAAAGCCGCCACAGAAGGCATCCCAACTAACGTGCCCATTAATTGGGTCATGTCAAAACAATAAAAACCAGTGACATGCCACTTACCCGATGGCGTTCATAGAATCCAAATTCGATATAAATCACGGAACTCAAAATAATTCAATCCAAAACATGATAGAAACAATTCCATATACTTCACAAAGTTCATCGTTATTTCAATACAAAAGATTCTAACAAAACGTGAAAACGTTCAAGCATAGAATTCTCCAAGATAAAATCAAAAATCAATGACAAAGGTTCAATAATTCATATATCTATATATAATTCCATATTTCGTTGACCACGTTCTCATGGTCAATCACAAGGTGGTGAACCACATCTAGTAAGGGTTAACTACAGCAAGTAGTTGTCCCACGAGTCAAAGGAATAGAAATCCATACCTTAGTTGTACTTGAGTAATAAGACATGATCGGACGGATATTCACAAAGATGGTTGATTTGTTCGCGAACCTAAGGAACGATAAGATGTTAACACTTGAACAACTTAAGACTCACGCTAAATCTTATAACAGTACACATATAGATCCTAAAGACTTTTACCGACTTAATTTCCAAACAAACGGTCGGATAGGCGGTACGAACCCAAACTCAAAAGTCGGTCGGCTCGGTTCCGTTTTCTGCATTTCAGCTTTTTAACGTTGTGTCCACAAGCGTTTTTCTCCTATTTAGAAGCCAATTTAGATTACAAGTTCTAAACGGAAGTTGTAGAACGGCCTCTTATGGTTCTACTCAATTTGGAATTACCACGATTGGAGACTCGGTTGATTCTATAGGGAATTTACGGTGACACAGGGTCTGGTCCGTAACTGATGCGACCAGCCCCAGAAACACGTTGTTTTGACCTATTTCGAGTTAGAACCGGGTCTTACTCTCTGCATACGAAATGAAGTACACATATTGGGCTATCCGACTGCAAAATTTCAGCTCGGTCGGAGACACGGTCCGAGAGTTATAAGCTGCCAAAGCTGCTGAGTTTTACCAAATTCCATAAACCGATTCTTGACTTTTCCCAACTTATGCTACAATGATCAAATCTTGTAAATCTACTACATGCAAGAGTTATAAACACCAAAAAAAGTTCAAAGGTTCTCATCCTAAGCTTAATCACGTCGTTTTGGTCTCTTAGACATTAAATCGAACACTTGGTGTGCGATTTAAGGAACTGATAAAATCTTATCACTTTGTAACTACACTTTACCCAATTGATTCCTACTATAAAATTGACCACATCAACGTGTTATAAACATATATACTAACACAATTTTGTGAAAACAACCATAATCTATAGCCAAATACAAGTATCTCACAAACTTTAAGCTAACACTTAATAGGAAGTAAGAAATATACCTTGAGAATTGCTTTGGAAGAGTAGGATAAGAATTTGAGATAGAGACTTTGATTCTTCTCAAATTGATGTCGAAAGTAAATGATTAGACAAAGAAATGTATGGAGGTGATATGAAGGTGATGGCACTAAAAAGAAGGGAGAAAGAGACACGTATGGATACAAAAATCCATACTTATGTGTTTATTAATATATTAATTACTAACCACAAAGAGCTTAGAAGATTAACGAATTTAACCCCTCGACTATATTTGGGTTGACAATTAAGTACGATACACAAACGATTGGTTACATACGGTTTTCGAAAAAAAAGGGTCTTACAATTCTTCCCCCCCTTAAAAAGAAGATTTCGTCCCCAAAATCGAATTTAGATAGGAACTTACAACGATTGAAGAATTCTGGGTACTCTCGTCGCATATGCTTTACGGTTTCCCACGTCACCTCACATTCCCAGTGAATCTTCCAAAGAACTTTTACGAAAGGAATCACTCTCTTCCGCGTACCTCTCTCATCGCGATCAAGAATCGCTTCAGACTCCTCGCGATAAGACAAATCAGGTTCTATTCGCTCCAACGGATAATCGATGACAAGAAGGGGGTAATATTTGTATCCTCGAAATGAAGATACATGGAAAACGTTATGAATGTGAGACAATTGTGGCGGTATAGCTAACCAATAAGCAACGGCTCCAACCCTTTCTAGAATCTCAAAGGGTCCGATATATCTCGGACTCAACTTTCCTTTGAGACCAAAACGTTTGACACCACGAGTCGGAGAAACCTTCAAGAAAACTTTATCTCCCGGTTGGAACTCGATAGGTCGTCGTCGCTTGTCGGCATAGCACTTTTGACGAGCCTGAGCCTCTTTCATCTTTTGACGTGCGATGTCGACCTTCTCGGTAGTAACTTGTACCAATTCTGGGCTCTCGAGAACACGTTCTCCAACTTCATTCCAACAATTATGTGTTCGACATCTTTGACCATAAAGTGCTTCATACGGAGCCATGCCGATACTCGATTGCCAACTATTATTATAGGAGAACTCGATCAGGTACAAGTAATTATCTCAACTCCCATGCCATTCTAACGCACACGCTCGGAGCATATCTTCAAGTGTCTTAATTGTACGTTCGGATTGCCCGTCGGTTTGTGGATGAAAGGCCGTACTAAAATTCAAACGTGTGCCCCAAGCTTTATGCAAACCTTCCCAAAATCGAGATGTAAAACGAGGGTCTCAATCAGAAGTAATCGATATAGGAGTGCCATGGAGACGAACAATCTCATGCTGGAATACTTCGGACCGGAAGAAAAAGAGTTGATTTCGTCAATCGGTCAGCCACTACCCAAATTGCATCATGCTTCAAATTTGTACGGGGTAGTTCGACTACAAAATCCATAGTGATGTGCTCCCACTTCCACATCGGAATATTCAGCAATTGAAGAAGGCCATCCGGACGTTGATGTTCAATCTTAACTTGTTGACAGGTAGGCAACCGAATACAAAGTCGGCAATATCCCGCTTCATTCCAATCCACCAGAAATGGGTCTTCAAGTCACGATACATTTTTGTGGTGCCCGGGTGAACAGAAAACATAGAATTATGAGCTTCGGTCAGAATTTGATCTTTAAGCTCGAAGCTATTTGGAACACAAAGACGATCCTGAAACCACAACACGTGATCGTCATCGATTCTGAACTCGGAATTAGGAGTCTCTTGCGCCTGCTGGAAGTTTTGCCCACAATTCACTATCGTCTTGTTGGGCTTCTTTACTTCGAGAGATTAGAGTAGGTTCTAATGTTAGACTTGCTAGAATATCTATTTGTGAACTCGAATATATTTCCAAAGTTAACTCTGTAGGAACGATTTAAAGACAAAAAACCATTTCAACAGCTTTACGGCTTAGCCCATCGGCGGCCACATTAACTTTGCCCGAGTGATATTGTATCAGGACATCATAATCTTTCAGAAGTTTTTCAAATTCCGTTGGCGCATATATAGCTCTTTCTAAGTAAATATGTATTTGAGACCCTAATGGTCGGTGAAAACTTCACACGTTTCCCCATAAAGATGATGACGCCAAATCTTGCGTGTGAAAATAACCGCAACCAATTCTAGATCATCAGTTGGATATATGACTTCCTAAGGCTTTAATTGACGAGAGGCATAAACGATCGTTCTTCCATTTTGCATAAGCACGCAACCGAGACATTCCTTTGAAGCATCACTAGAAACTTGAAATGCGTCGGTGTAAGTCGAAAATATAAGAATTGGTGCGGTAACTAATCAACGCTTTAGTTTTTTTTTTCGAAACCAGATTTCTGTTCAGAACCCCAATTGAATTTGACTCATTTCCGGAGAAATTGGGTTAACGATAGAGATATTTTAGAGAAGCCCTCAACGAAATGACGATAATAACCGACCAGACCAAGAAAACCACGAACTTCAGATACGTTCGTAGGTCTTGGCCATTTAGTGACAGCTTCAATTTTCGTCGGATCAACTTTGACACCTTCGGCGGAGATAACGTGTCCAAGAAAAGTGATTGAGCCAGAATTCACATTTGGAAAGCTTTGCGTAACTTTTCCGTTCAAAGAGCTTCCAAAATGATTCGAAAATATTGCTCATGTTGCTCCCGCGACTTTTACATTAAAATCTCGTCGATAAACACGATAACAAAGTCGTCGAGATAATCTTTATAAACCGGATTCATAAGATACCTAAAGACGACCGAAGCATTGGTTAACCTGAAAGGCATTACCAGGAATTCGTAATGTCCATAATGTGTGCTGAACGCGGTTTCTAAATCTCACAATCTCGGATACGGAGTTCATGGTACCCGGAGTGAAGATCAATCTTAGAAAAGTATCGTGCCCCTTGTAATTGGTCAAACACATCATCGATTATCGGCAACGGATAGTTGTTATGGATCGGTACTTTATTAAGCTCCCTATAGTCGATACAAAGACACATTTAACCGTCTTTCTATTTAACGAAGAGAATCGAAGCTTCCCTAGGAGAGACACTGAATCAAATGGAACCCTTTTCAATAGATCGTCGAGTTGAGTTTTGAGCTTGTTCATGTCATTTTGGAGCCATACGGGAGCTTTAAGAATTGGAGAAGCTCTAGGAACTAGATCAATGGTGAATTCGACTTCCCGGACCGGTGGTATATCCGGTAGATCATCGGGAAATACATCAGGAAAATCAAAGACAACAGGTGTTGATGAAGAGGAAGGGACTACCTGTTCCGAATCTTGCAAAGAAACTAGGAATCTTCGGTGCTTTGACAAGTGTATCACGTCATGGCAATAGACGCTAAAGCATTGACATCTTCTTTTGGGGTACCTCCCTTGGAAGATTGTCTCCGGTTTGTCAACATTCCCAAATACTATTTGCTTGGCTTTACAGTCTATAGTTGCTTGACGATGTGACAGCCTATCCATTCATTCCTAACATTAAATCAAAGTAGGACATACACATCGGAAGTAGAGTGACCTCCCGTATGCGATCCCCAACAAGCAACAAACACTTGGAAAATCGAGTTATCACAGAGATTATATCTTCCATACGGATAGATATCACAACCGGAGAATCAATGGTTTCCTCGTAAGGTTTCAACTGGGTCTCTAACCGATTAAAAACGATGAAATGCGTTTCCCTCGGTATCAAACAAGGGATAAACAGATAGACCTATTAAGTTCTAATAACTTGAAATCATACCCGCCTCAAACAACCTACTAATAATAATCCGGTAAATAGACTAATATCTAACCTACCTATTCCTATATCTACCCAATACTCACAGGTCAAACTTAGTTAGTCTACAAGTCGAAACCTAAGCTCTGATACCACTTTTGTAACATCCCTCGTCCACGTGTTCTAGAACGAGGAACATCACTAACGGGACTTAACATAAGTACATAATTATTTCAGAGCTACTAATAAACTTTAAAAGACATTACAACGTCTATAACAGGGTTTACAGTCCAAAAGATTGTATTACAAAACACAACTGTAAACCTAGGACGCATGTAGTAGTAGTCAGATTAAAGTCTCCAAAACTTCACGCTCAATCTCTAGTCCCGTTCCCAAGAGAGTCACTTCAAACCTGCCGTGTCAGAAAACAAGAAAAACACGGCTGAGCATTGGCTCAGTGAATGGATTATAGTATAATTTCGGAAACAACAGATAACATCGAAAACTTAGTGGAAGACTTTCAATTCTACTAAAATAAATCAAGAAAACTCAAGATGTTTCACAGTTCACAAATCAGTTTCAGTCTAACAACTCAAAGAAGATTCCGAGTTCATAATTTAACTAAAAAAAAGTAATAATTCACTTTAAAATATAATAAAAGTAAAATCCGTCAATTCGAATTCTCATGTTCCGTCAATTCCTGTTCAAGTGTTCGTGGGGTGGCCAACCGCACGAACTAATGGGTCTAGCATGCAGGCACACATGCTCGAATCCCCCGTGGATTTAACCACGGTCTCATGTTCTGTTCTGTTCTTTAGGTAAATTCTAGGATGGATCCATCCGCCCTGGAGCCCACAGAATAGGCCTAGTCCACGAGGTGGGTTCACGTAAGCCACTATTGGACTTAACCTCGGGACCGCGTTCACCTGCAGGACGCCATGACTACAAAGCCGCCACAGAAGGCATCCCAACTAACGTTCCCATTAATTGGGTCATGTCAAAACAATAAAAACCAGTGACATGCCACTTACCCGATGGCGTTCATAGAATCCAAATTCGATATAAATCACGGAACTCAAAATAATTCAATCCAAAACATGATAGAAACAATTCCATATACTTCACAAAGTTCATCGTTATTTCAATACAAAAGATTCTAACAAAATGTGAAAACGTTCAAGCATAGAATTCTCCAAGATAAAATCAAAAATCAATGACAAAGGTTCAATAATTCATATATCTATATATAATTCCATATTTCGTTGACCACGTTCTCATGGTCAATCACAAGGTGGTGAACCACATCTAGGAAGGGTTAACTATAGCAAGTAGTTGTCCCACGAGTCAAAGGAATAGAAATCCATACCTTAGTTGTACTTGAGTAATAAGACATGATCGGACGGATATTCACAAGGATGGTTGATTTGTTCGCGAACCTAAGGAACGATAAGATGTTAACACTTGAACAACTTAAGACTCACGCTAAATCTTATAACAGTACACATATAGATCCTAAAAACTTTTACCGACTTAATTCCCAAAGAAACGGTCGGATAGGCGGTACGAACCCAAACTCAAAAGTCGGTCGGCTCGGTTCCGTTTTCTGCATTTTCAGCTTTTGAACGCTGTGTCCACAAGCGTTTTTCTCCTATTTAGAAGCCAATTTAGATTACAAGTTCTAAACGGAAGTTGTAGAACGGCCTCTTATGGTTCTACTCAATTTGGAATTACCGCGATTGGAGACTCGGTTGATTCTATAGGGAATTTACGGTGACACAGGGTCTGGTCCGTAACTGATGCGACCAGCCCCAGAAACACGTTGTTTTGACCTATTTCGAGTTAGAACCGGGTCTTAGTCTCTGCATACGAAATGAGTACACATATAGGGCCATCCGACTGCAAAATTTCAGCTCGATCGGAGATACGGTCCGAGAGTTATAAGCTGCCAAAGCTACTGAGTTTTACCAAATTCCATAAACCGATTCTTGACTTTTCCCAACTTATGCTACAATGATCAAATCTTGTAAATCTACTACATGCAAGAGTTATAAACACCAAACAAAGTTCAAAGGTTCTCATCCTAAGCTTAATCACGTCGTTTTGGTCTCTTAGACATTAAATCGAACACTTGGTGTGCGATTTAAGGAATTGATAAAATCTTATCAGTTTGTAACTACACTTTACCCAAATGATTCCTACTACAAAATTGACCACATCAACGTGTTATAAACATATATACTAACACAATTTTGTGAAAACAACTATAATCTATAGCCAAATACAAGTATCTCACAAACTTTAAGCTAACACTTAATAGGAAGTAAGAAATATACCTTGAGAATTGCTTTGGAAGAGTTGGATAAGAATTTGAGATAGAGACTTTGATTCTTCTCAAATTGATGTCGAAAGTAAATGATTAGACAAAGAAATGTATGGAGGTGATATGAAGGTGATGGCACTAAAAAGAAGGGAGAAAGAGACACGTATGGATACAAAAATCCATACTTATGTGTTTATTAATATATTAATTACTAACCACAAAGAGCTTAGAAGATTAACGGATTTAACCCCTCGACTATATTTGGGTTGACAATTAAGTACGATACACAAACGATTGGTTACATACGGTTTTCGAAAAAAAAGGGTCTTACAACAACTGTCGTTTCAACGACATGAATTGGACGCGTGTCGATGTTTGGTTGGACCATTATTGCTTGGAGAAGAATTCGGTTTCCATATAAAATTGATTTACGAGATTAACAGAATCCCTTCCAATTTCGATTTCGCACTATCTTTCTTCAAGATTATCCCTCTATTTTTGGCAAGGATTTTAAGCGACGATTTTTTATAAGGTACCTTCTTCCCTTCGTTCTTTCATGCGTTTGAAATCCTTATCCGATTAGGTTCCTAGAAACTTTGATTTGCTTCGTTATAATCGTCTTAGGAATAGTTTATATCGGTTAGAGTTCTTCGAAACAATGGAAGTGAAGAGTACGATTAAAGAATCTTTAGACGTTCAGGCCCTTAGGAAGTTATCGGGATTACCTGATAGTGCAATTCTTAAGGTCGCGGGTGAAATCAGACCTGCGGATGCCCCTGCGGGTTTCTTTGCGCTTTTCGAGTATCCTTTTAAGATAGGTTTTAAGTGGCCTTACAGTCCCTTGTCTCGAGCCTTCATGACTCGATTCAATCTTTCTCCTGGTCAGTTGATGCCTCAATTCTGGAGGGTAATCCAAGTAATCAAACGCGTGACGAAGGATTGGGGTCGTCCTGCGTTTTCCGTCAACGATCTCCTTACGGCGTATTCTGTGAAACCAACGGATTACGACCGATACGGCTTGTTCCCGAAGGGTAGAGGGGATGCCATGTTAGTACATGGTACTCAGGTACACGATCGTGGATGGAAATCTCGGTATGTTTTCGTACGTTCTTCTTCAGTCCAGGATGAGGGTGGATGGATTGCTCCAGAGTGGAATCCGTTAGGTATTAGGTGTATCTTTCGAAAATGTTCTCATTTCTTTCCTTGTCATGTTTATCTAATGTTTGATTATTCTTGCAGAAATTGACTTCTCATTTGAGGCTACTGAAGAATCGAAAGCTTCAGTCGAACGATTTCTATCGTACAGTATTGGCGAACGGTTGTACTCTACCCAGAAGGCAAAAGAGGTCCTGGTAGATAGTGACGACGAGGTTACGCAAACGGATCCAGAAGTCCAAGTGATATCCGAGGAAGATATGGAAGGTAAGTCGTACGATTTTGCTATAATCGTACGATATTAATTTATTTACTTATATGAGTTTTATCTTGCAGGGTCATCGAGGAAACCGTCGAAAAGGGAGCAACAAATGGAGGCTGCCAAGAAAGCAGCTCAGAAGAAGAAAGAGATGGCTGGGGGTGAACCTCCGGCGAAACGGACGAGGTCTACGTCTGATCTTGTCGACCCATCGCATGAAGCCAAGCGAAAGGCGGATGATGTGGTCGATGCATCTCCTATCAGTTCTGCTCCACCTGTCGATCAAGCCAAAGGAGTTAAGGTGACGAAAACCCCTGCGAAGCCGTCAAAGAAAATTGTTGATGAGTCGGGGTCTTCGTCCTTAAACATAACCCTGCCAAAGGGTTTTTTGGAAGATGATGTCTTGAGGAAAGAAGACATTTTCCCGGCCATTGAACAATTTTTGCTTCCTTCACAAAGAGAGCAGTTTGCGAAGCAAAGATTTGAAGAGATCGATGCCGCAGCTGTGGGTCTTTCTTTCTTGGTAAGTACTTTTCATCGTACGATTAAAGCTTTTTATTATCGTGCGATTAATCCGATTTGCTTTTGTTTTTCTTAGGGCTTTCAGGTGAGCCTTGGTCTTCATTCTCGAGTGGAGACCATAAAGAATGATATGCGCTCGAAGATGGCCAGTGAGAGGGCGGCCTTGAAAGAGGCAGACAAGGCAAAGGATAAGGTCTTCAAGCTTGCGTCTAAACTCGAGACCAAGCAGGTCAAGATCGATGATCTGGAGGCTAAGCTCGAGGATGCGGAGCACATGAGGACTGAGCAACGGGTGTTGGGTTTTGGTGTGATCCTCGTATCAAACTAACACGAGATCCTGTGAGTCTCAATCCTAACTGGATGAGAAACACTACAAAACTTTTTGATCAAACTGACCCGAAAGTTTAACTGATCAAACATAACTGCTTTGATTTGTGCGGAAGCGATAAGAATTAAAACCCTAAAAACATTCACAGATCTATTTCGCTTAATTTAACTATATGTTCTATGCCTACGACGAGTTAGGATATTACCTGGATTGCTTGAGCTTAATCCACCCGTGAACGATCAAACAAAATGCCTTCTAGTTGGCTGAAATCCCGAGATCCCGAAACAAGCTGTTTAGCGAGATGACAACCGAAAAACCGAACTCCTTGTGGGATTGTGTTTAGGCGCCGGTTTTAGTGAGAGAGAGGAGAGAGAGTTTTTCTTTTGAGGTTTGATTAATTGATCAGAATCACCTTAACTGGTAAACCTTAAGCCGTAATTTATAAGGTAACGTTTCCTAGTTGTAATACGACTCTATAATTATCTTTGGTAATTATCTTTTCTTTTTTCTTAAAGATAATGATATTTACCTAACTAGATAATTATACTATTAATTAATATTTCTATTATATATTTATTTATCCCAATAAATACATAATTTATTAATTAATAAACTTATATATATTTATTTATCTAATAAATATATATAATCCATTTTAAACCTCTATATTTGGGTTTTCTTACATAAAATACCCAACTGGTTTATAATTAACTATTATAAACCCAATCTCTCCAAACTGGGATTTATCCTATTTGATTTACAAATCCTCACAGGTGTGACCCTCAAGTGTCTTATAACATTGGATGTGGAATCACTGGTTTGTCAACTTCTGCACATAATCACTAACAGACTCCCACTTGTGCAAGTTGGCAATACCGTCTTGATTACACGGACCTAAGGAGGCCCCTAGACAGGCACTTAGGCTAACCAGGTTACAAGAACTCTTATACCCAGATAGGTGATAAAACATTTCCCATAAGGAAGTAACTTTTTATGAAACTACTGTTCATAAAACGGGTATATCTTGGCTTTTCACTTTGCATCACGATAATTCATCTTTGAGTATGAGCTTGGAATCTGTCAACTCTAAATACTCAAGATTATGTTTCTTGACTATCCGACCTCTACTGATAGGTAAACGACAAAGAACTAATCAGTTCGTTTGGGCATGGCCATGCACTTCATCAGTGTATTCAGTCAGTCAAGGGCCCCGGAAATATCTCTCTTCTGAGAAGAGGTGCAAATCCCATCTTGCATATCTGCATTTAACACCACGGCTTCCGCTGAATCTAGTCACATCCTTTATAGCCACCCTGTTACGGCGTAGCGGTTGAACGCACTAAGTATTCAGTAGTCCTCATGATATCAAACCAGATACCTCAGGTGATAGGGACAACCACTGTGAGATTTTACTTATGACGAAATCCAAGAAGTAATCTCAACCGCGGATCACGTCCAATATTCGCTACTCTATCGAATATCTGTGCAACTTTTGGTCTACAACACTTGTAGCTGTTATTCAACGACTGATCATAACTACCCAAAAGTTCACAATGACTTTAACACCCTATCAAGTTCCCACAATGATAAGTTGTCACGGATAATTTTTGAATGAAAAACTGAAGACTAGTTTCATTCCTGGATGATAAAACATGCAAAATATAAAAGCGATAAAGAAACTAATTTTGTATAGTCCATATTACACTCTATAATAATAACAAAATTAATATTTCTTAATTACTTTTATGGTGTCTATTTAACGTTTGTTAAATACTGATCTAAAATGAAGTATCACCTTTCTTCAGTTTTGACTCTTTGATTAATGTTTACCAAATTAATCAAAATAACAACCAAAAACAAATTAAGTTTGTATCTTTTGATACAATCTACTTGATTGTGCTAATCTTTGTTTTGCAAACACTTTAAACAAGATTAGACTCTTCCTTCAACATATTCCCTGAACTTGGAGACCTGGAAAAACTCCTAGTTACCCTGAACATGCAAGGCTAAACTGCAACTTTCCTTAGTTGCTGTGTAGATAAATGATTTCTACCTGAAATCATGATAAGATATTCATTTTACCGAGCTGGCAAATTTCACTGGTCTTATCCTATCTTAAATACTCCAACATAACTTAATTATTGATTTTCTTAAAGTCATGTATGACTCTTAATTTGTTCCAAAGACTTTGAAACTTTTCCTTTTATCTTTTTGACTAAAAGGTATATAGTATATCTTGTAAATTCATTTCCTACCTGGATCTATGAATTTCTAGATATATTTAATCAATAATTGTAACTTTATTCTTTATCTTGGACTAGATAGAGAATTAACTGGGCTCCCACTGACTTATATGAAAAACAACTGTTACTCAAAATTTAACTATTGATTTTGTCAAAAACTTTGATTAATCAATTCTATTTTAAGTAACATTCTTGAGAATTTTGTCATTTATAAAAGCTTTAACTGGATTTTAAAAACCCTAATTCCAAAACTTGGAATTTTTCTTAGTTTTATAAATACTGATATTAATATCCGGAATTCTCTTTAGAACATTTGAGTATTTGACTATAAAATGCTTTCATAATCTTTTACTCATAAATGTCTTAATTCAAAAACACGTTCCCATAGTACTTTGTGTTTTTGACAATTTTCACACAAGAAATTTACTTCAAATTAAAACTATTGGAGTAACTTTGTCAGTGTGACAGGTAATATCTAGGATCTTTTATCAAATCAATTAGATTCAAAATAATATGCACAACAGATATTTCAATGTCAAGACAATAACTTTTAAATTTAAAACCACAAAATGTAAATATAACCATCATAAAGTGACTTGTTTTAAAACATAAGTCTAAAATAAAAATGTCTTGACGAGAATTGAAATAAACTGGCATCTTAGATCCTCAGCAACTCTGGGCACTTCAGTTCTGACCACCTGCACTAGACATTTGCTCTAGGTATCAGAATACTAGTGACAGATTTTTTTTAAAGCAGTCATAAATATCTGAGGTTTATATACCTGCTTCATGACGCTTTGGGCAGTTCTGCCTCCAGTGACCGACTTCATTACACGTGAAGCAGCGATTCTCGGTCCTAGCTCTGTTAGGCTTAACCTTCTTGCCCTTGCCCTTGCCTTTATCATTCTCACGAACCTTGGGTGCATTCTGGATGGTCTGAACTGGACCTTTCCTTTACTGATGCTTCCATGCCCATGCTTCTTTTTCACCCCTCCATCTCTCACCATCAGCACGTCCTTGGTTTTGTTTTTGGTCCCCATATTCAACTCAGCAGTCTTTAGCATGGAGTGCAATTCAGCTATTGTTTTCTCCATGTTATTCATATTATAGTTGATCACAAAAGGCTTGTAATCATATGACAGGGAGTTGAGAATTGTATCCGTTGCCAGCTGCAACGGAACTTGGTGACCGAGCCTTTCTAGGTGATCCAAGTGCCGTTTGATTTTCATGACATGGTCACTTACTGAGGTCCCCTTGATCATCTTGCACTCATTGAACGCTTTAGTGGCATCGTAACGTTCTGTGCATGCTTGCGTTTGGAACATGTCCCTCAACTGGCGGATCATGTCATAAGCATTTGTATTTATGAGCCCCGTTTGCAAATCTGAGCTCATAGTTGCAAGCATAAGACAACCAACATCCAGCAAGTCATCGGAATGCTTCTTATGAGCGTTTCTGACAGCAGCCGATGCATTTGCTGGAGGGGCCTCTCCCAGAGGCTCTTCCAAGACGTACCATTTCCTTTCATGCCTGAGCACAATCATCAGATTCCGCTCCCAATCGAGGAAATTGGGACCAGTGAGCTTATCTTTCTCGAGGATGGAGTGGAGAGAAAGATTGTTTGTGTTAGTTACAGTGTTTGCCATCTACACATTAAAAATTGGTTTTAACAACTGTAAATAGACTATTTCCAATAAATATCAATAAACCCTTAAATGATCAATTTATTGGACTAGGATCCTTCATTTCATACGCCCTGATGTGCGTAATGTTCTTGCTCCACCAGGTTGTACTATTTCGGTAGGTAAGGACTTTTACCAATCATATCTAACTGATATGACTCCTAGATCTTTTCGGGACAACGATAACTATCTGTACATGTTTCAGTCCCTCTAAGTGCATTTTGGCCCGGTACCACCGGTGAACTTAAGAGAACCAAAATAAATCTCACCATTTTGGGACTTGGACACTTTACTCTGGCCGGTACCACCCGGAAATAATGCGCAAAGTCATGTAATCCCCTCCCAGCTTCGGTTTGAACGTGGACGTTCAAGGTGTGCTCACTTACAACGCCCGCGTACCTTACGCCGGAGGTGCCCCAAATGGGTTGCACTACTGATCTATGATTTTTCGGGGTTTTGGTTAATTTTGAAAAACCTTTTAGTTCCAGTATTTTGAAAAACTGACTGATTGTTCAAAAGGCAACTGATGTTTTAAACTAACTGTTTAAACATGCTTGCTATTTTAAAACTAACTGTTTTACAACACTTGCTAATTAAAACTAACTGTTTTAATAAGCACACTTGCTAATCAAGACTAACTATCTCAATAGCATATTTGTTGACCAAAACTAATTGTTTCGTCAACTTGCCTTTTATACAAAAACAATCTCGTTATCGAGGTTTTAAATGAAATCTACCATTTTGAAAAGGTTTATAAAAACTGGTAATTTTAATTCAAAAACCTATGCATACTCGTGATTTTATCTAGTTTTAAAACTCTCTCTATTTTAAAACAATCACATAATAACTATCACGAGAAAATAATCACAACCACGCAGTTAATATATCAACAACCATGCAGTTAAAATAAAGCTAATTATAGATTTGCCAACTTGTTCCTAAGAGACCAATAATGACCTAACATCTATAGTTCTTCAGTCTTCTCGCGTAGCTCCCACTGGCCTTGACATCTTCGATGGAACTCCAAAGAAAAATAAAAAGAAAACATCCTATGGTCATTATACATTACAAGGGGTTGTAAATGGCACGCAGGCCTCCCCAAAATTAAATCAAGGGTCTAAGTTGGCAAATGCTATAATAGACATTATATACACGCATACAGGTATATAACTAAAAACAACTACGCAATTCATATATCAAGCAATAAATATAAAGAGCGTAAAATTAATCCTAGATCCGTTAAATAACATCTCGTTCTGTTTATCGCAAAGCTTGGTTTTAACTGATTTATAAAACAAACTGTTTTATAAACCTAATCAATATTTTAATCTGAAATTAGTTTTACGTGATTTATAAAATCATCTAGACTTATAAACTATAAATCTTATTTTATAAATCAAAAACCAATTCTCTAAAATATCTACAATTTATCCAAAAGCATATCAAACCTGATATTTCGAACTAACTAGTCGAAACATCAACCACTAGTCCATAAACTGTGTTGTGGTTTGACAGACTGGTCAAACATGACATCGGACCTATCTGATCTACCGGACCAAATAACTGGTTTGATAATCACAATTTTATTTAGGGATAATTATCAATCAAAATCCTATTAAAATTGATTTTATAAGATATTCTAATTATTTTTAAAAGAAATATCTTATAACTAATTTGGATAAAATTAAAACCAACAAAAACCTTTTGGGCCTCAAACTGGGTCCAAAATTCTGGGCTTTTGGGCCCGTTATTATTTAGCCCCAATTATACGGAAAACCCTAGATGGATCCTTGGTGACGATTGAAACGACAACAAATGGTTGCCGCCATTGCCATCGGTTTCGTTCACGACGGCTATCATCCACGGCCATCGCCGCTGCCACCATGTGGCCGGCGGTAGCGATAGCGAACAGCCACCGCCAGTGATCACCACCATCATCGCTATTTGCGATTAAGAACCGTCGGCCACCACCACGCTGGTGGTTCGATCGTCGCAAAGCCACCACCGATCCGGTGGTTTGGCCTCGGCGTCGATCTGGTCTGGCCACGGCTTAGCAGCGGTTCAACCATCGATTTCGGCCACCATATTCAACCGGCAACGACGGCAGCAAAGTGAACGCCACCGCCGCCATCGTTTATGTGATCGGAGATCGCCGGCCACCATCGAGGTGGTGGCTTGGCCTTGGCGTCGACGTGGTCTGGCCACGGGTCAGCCGTGGTTGGACGATCGACCACCCACCATCGCTGTCGACTCCTGATTCGGGTTCAGCCACCGTGAGGTGCCGCCACCACCACGATGGTGATGCAGCTGCGGTCTAACCGCGATCCAGCCGTAATCGGACGCGGGTCGGGTTTCGCTTGAATGCGATTCGGCCACCATGGTTCGGTCACCGCCGGCTTCGGATTCAACCACCACCGAACTGGTGGTTTGGTTTGATATCCATCGACCACGACCACCATCGGAACTGGTGGTGCGGTCATACGGCCACCACCGAACTGGTGGTGTGCCTCCGGCGACGGTCGACGTGGAAGGTTTTTCGTACGATAAACAATTTTACAAAATTTTACAAACCTGATAAAATCTTAAACTGATAAATTTTAAACTGATAAAATTTATCTAAAGATCAAATTTTATGCTAAACTGATAAAGATTGATTTTTTTACAAAAGCTTGATAAAACCAAATCTTTATCTACGAGAAATTTTTAACGGATCTAATAAACAATAAATTAAAATAAGCGATTAAACATGTGGCTCTGATACCACTGTTGGGTTTTGGTGTGATCCTCGTATCAAACTGACACGAGATCCTGTGAGTCTCAATCCTAACTGGATGAGAAACACTACAAAACTTTTTGATCAAACTGACCCGAAAGTTTAATTGAACAAACCTAACTGGTTTGATTTGTGCGGAAGCGATAAGAATTAAAACCCTAAAAACATTCACAGATCTATTTCGCTTATTTTAACTATATGATCTATGCCTATGACGAGTTAGGATATTACATGGATTGCTTGAGCTTAATCCACCCGTGAACGATCAAACAAAATGCCTTCTAGTTGGCTGAAATCCCGAGATCCCAAAACAAGCTGTTTAGCGAGATGACAACCGAAAAACCGAACTCCTTGTGGGATTGCGTTTAGGCGCCGGTTTTAGTGAGAGAGAGGAGAGAGAGTTTTTCTTTTGAGGTTTGATTAATTGATCAGAATCACCTTAACTGGTAAACCTTAAGCCTTTATTTATAAGGTAAGGTTTCCTAGTTGTAATACAACTCTATAATTATCTTTGGTAATTATCTTTTCTTTTTTCTTAAAGATAATGATATTTACCTAACTAGATAATTATACTATTAATTAATATTTCTATTATATATTTATTTATCCCAATAAATACATAATTTATTAATTAATAAACTTATATATATTTATTTATCTAATAAATATATATAATCCATTTTAAACCTCTATCTTTGGGTTTTCTTACATAAAATACCCAACTGGTTTATAATTAACTATTATAAACCCAATCTCTGCAAACTGGGATTTATCCTATTTGATTTACAGATCCTCACAGGTGTGACCCTCAAGTGTCTTATAACATTGGATGTGGAATCACTGGTTTGTCAACTTCTGCACATAATCACTAACAACGGGCTCGCATGAAGACTGTTCTCGATCGTGCGTCCAAGCTGGAGGAGGAGCTGAAGGAAGTGCGGCTGGAGAAAGCAGCTCGTGAGGAGGCTTTATCGTCCGAGATCCAGGATTTGAAGGACGAGGCGGCGTTGGTGAGGGTCGTTGCTCGTGCGGCCCTTATGCATCGTGTGATCGCTGGTACTCTTACCGTCGGGATTGCTAAGGAAGAGGTGGAAGCATTTCGAGAACTTATGGGATCTGAAGATCTTCTCGATGCTGACGACCTCAAGGATCTGGACGAGGAAGGTGGAGAAAAGCCTGCTGACGTTGCTGCGGTTGAGGAGGAGACCCCAAATAAAATGGTCTCTGGATCCAACCCTGCAATCTTGGTTACTGAAGATGTTTCTCCCCAGATCGTAGGATCCGCGGAAGGTGCGGGTGTAGGAGGATCTGGCGATGATGCGGGGGTTGTAGGATTAGACTTTCCCCCTAGCACTTGATTTATTTTTTGTAATAGTACGATCTTTCGTTTTAAGTACTTTTTATTTTGTTTAAGTACTTCTTTTGTTTGAATGAATGAATTCTGTTTATCGTACGTATTGACTTGTGCTTTTTAACTTAGAATATAGAACTTAGTTCTTTTTAGAAATGTTTCTGTTTTTACTCACCAAAGTATTCGTGCGACTGGCGTTTTGACTTGCGCGCATGCGAATTATTCTTGCGTTTGAAGCAATGATCATGCGTTTTAAGCAACAATTGTTCGTGCGATGTTTGCAATAGTCGTGCGATATTCGCGATAATCGTGCGATACCTGCGATAAAAAGAAAATGGCTAAGGGGTGGCCGTTGGTTTGACCAACGGCGCTCCGACGCCCAAGTCAGTAATCATTCATAAGAGAACAATAATAATAAAGGAATAAAAAGGGTCAGAAGTAATACCTCTTTAGATGAGTTGCATTCCAGCTACGTGGGATTTCTTTACCTTCAATGGTCGTAAGTTTATACGCACCATTTCCAATAACTTTGGAAATTCTGTAGGGTCGTTCCCATTTGATGGAAAGCTTTCCAGCATTTAGCTCTTGGGTATTTTGAAATACCTGTCGTAGGACATAATCTCCTACTTGAAAGATTTTAGCCTTTACCTTCTTGTTGAAATATCATTCGATCATAGCTTTCTGTGATGCCATTTTCTGAAATGTTTTTTCTCTGAGTTCTTCCAAGGCATCTAGATCGTAATATAGGTCTATTACGTTTTGTTCCATCGTACGATGTCTTGCAATTGGAAGTCGAGATTCGATCGGTAATACTGCTTCACATCCATAAACAAGAGAAAAAGGAGTTTGTCCTGTTGAAGTCCTTGGAGTCATGCGATTTGCCCATAAAACCGAAGGCAATTCTTCGACCCACTTTCCCTTTGCCTCCTTTAGTCTTTTACGAATCGAATTGATTATAATTTTGTTACTGGATTCAGCAAGACCATTAGATTGAGGGTATCTTGGGGTCGAAGTAATTAACTTGATTCTTCGTTCATCGCAGAACTTACGAGTTTTTTCACTTATGAATTGTGAACCATTATCGCACATGATCTCCGATGGCACTCCAAACATGTATATAATGTTAGTTTGGATAAAAGAGATGACTTCTTTATCTCTTACCTGCGAAAAAAGCAGCAGCTTCGATCCACTTTGAAAAATAATCAGTGAGAACAAGTAAGAAAACTATTTGCCCAGGAGCGGGGGGTAATTTTCCTACGATGTCCATTCCCCATCGCATGAATGGCCATGGGATTAAGACAGAATGTAGGGGTTCAGAGGGTAAATATGACATACCTGAGTGTCTCTGACAATCGTCGCATCTTTGTACGTACCTTATAGCATCTTCTCGAAGAGTGGGCCAATAATAGCCTTGTCGTGAGATCCTGTTGGCAAGACTTCGGCCTCCGGAATGATTTCCACATTCCCTGTCATGCATTTCTTGGAGAATTTGATTCATGTGTTCTTTATTCGTTATGCATCGTAGGATTAATCCAGATGTGGACCTTCGATATAATTTATCTTCGAAGATCGTATATCGTGAGGCTTTTGATCTGGTCTTTCTAGCTTCCATCTTATCATCGGGGAGTCGATCATACTTGAGATAATTCCAAATATCGAGCCACCAATTGTAAGTTTCTTCATTCATCTGTATCTCTTCTTTTGCTTCGATCGATGATGCCATAAGGTGAATTATCGGGATGCTTTTTAAGGCTGGCTCGTTAAATGCAAATCCCAGGTTAGCTAAAGCATCGGCTTGTACGTTTAGATCTCGTGGGATTTGTTCTATCGAAAATTTTTCAAATCGTGCGATACTTTCCTTAGCAATCTTGAGATATGTCATCATTTTCGAATCTTTTGCTTGAAAGTCGCCGTTAATTTGATTTACCACCAATAGTAAGTCGCTTCGCACG
This sequence comes from Centaurea solstitialis, assembly GCA_030169165.1. Classification (NCBI taxonomy): domain Eukaryota; kingdom Viridiplantae; phylum Streptophyta; class Magnoliopsida; order Asterales; family Asteraceae; genus Centaurea; species Centaurea solstitialis. The sequence continues at coordinate 47,012,340 of CM058042.1, read as the reverse complement.
TGCAGATGTCGTGCCCCCGAGTTGTAAGCTATATCCAATCCAGCGATCAGGGCTTCATATTCTGCTTCGTTGTTGGTAGTCTTGAATTCGCATCGTATCGAATACACCATATTGCCCCCGTGTGATGATTTCAAGACAACTCCTAATCCTGATCCTATTATGTTGGAGGATCCATCGACGTGCAAAGTCCAAAGCTGGTTGTCTTGGATCATCACATTGTTGATTTCATCATGCGATGATTGTTTCGTTCCTGGACTGAATTCTGCCACAAAATCTGCCAACGCTTGTGATTTTATCGCCGTCTTGGGTTTGTATGTAAGATCAAATCCACTGAGATAGATACTCCACTTTGCTAATCGACCTGTAAGTTCAGGCTTACGAAGTACAGTCTTGAGAGGGTAGTTAGTTACGACAATTATATGATGTGACTCAAAATAATGTCTTAACTTTTTAGCTGCCGTTACGAGACCCAAGAGTAGTTTCTCCATAGACGTGTACCTGGTTTCGGCGTTGAGAAAGGATTTACTTACGTAATAAATCGGGTGTTGCTGTTGTTCATCTTCTCGTACGAGCACTGCGCTCACTGCATTATTGCTGACGGCTAAATACAATTGTAGGCTTTCTCCTTCAATTGGTTTGGTCAGCAGAGGAGGAGAAGCCATGTACTGCTTTAACTCTTGTAATGCTTTTTCGTGTGCCTCTGTCCAGTCAAAACCTTGGTTTTTGCACAACACATTGTAGAATAGATGGCATTTATCGGACGACCTTGAGATAAATCTGTTTAATGCCGCCACTCGTCCGGTGAGTTTCTGTACTTCTTTCACATTTCTTGGAGATTGTATCTCTGTAATGGCCTTGATTTGTTTTGGACTTGGCTCTATTCCTCGTTGAGTGACCATATATCCAAGGAACTTCCCAGCACGTACTCCGAAGGAACATTTTGTTGGATTAAGCTTCATCTTGTATTGTCGTAAGATATCGAATGATTGCTTCAAATGATGTATGTGACCGTGCGATCGCTCTGACTTTACTAGCATATCATCGATATAGACCTCCATCGTACGTCCAAGGTGTTCCTTGAACATCATGTTTACGAGCCTTTGGTACGTTGATCCTGCATTCTTGAGACCGAACGGCATCACCTTGTAGCAATATATTCCTTTATCCGTCATAAAGGCAGTCTTCTCTTGATCGTCCGTGTGCATCAGAATTTAGTTGTATCTAGAGTAAGCATCCATGAATGTAAGTAATTCATGGCCTGCTGTTGCATCTACCATTGCATCGATGTGGGGGTAGTGGGAATGGATCTTTCGGGCATGCTTTGTTTAGATCTGTAAAATCGATACAGACTCGCCACTTCCCATTCTTCTTTTGTACGACGACTACGTTTGCTAGTCAGTCTGGATATTTTACTTCTCTGATTTTCCCCGTCTTGAGCAAGTTATGGACTTCGTCGTTAATCACCTTGTTGCGTTCTGGCGCAAACTTGCGTCGCTTCAGCTTTACGGGTTTAAAGGATGGATCCACGTTTAGCTTGTGTGATATGATATCGGGATCAATTCCAACCATATCTTCGTGCGACCATGCAAAGCAATCTGAATGTTCCTGCGAAAAAGATATTATTTTGTTTTTTATATCAGGGGTTAGTGTTGCTCCCACGAAGACTTTTCGATCAGGATGCTTGCGATCTAATACGACTTCTTCTAATTGAAGATCATCGTATGATCGTACTCCATCCTGGCTCTGTAATTGCTAGATATCCTGGGACTTTGCTTTCATCGTAATCTTGTAGCATTCACGGGCAATCTTCTTTTCGCTGATGATTTCTTGTACACCCCAGGGAGATGGAAACTTGATCTTCTGATGATAGGTTGATGGCACGGCTTTCATATCATGGATCCAAGGTCTTCCGAGTATCGCGTTGTATGCAGACGGGCAATCTATGACGTTGAACTTTGTTTGCTTGTTGATTCCTTTAGCAAAGACTGGTAGCACTATTTCTCCAAGAGTGTTTGTCGCATCTCGTTGAATCCCACTAACGTGGTAGTTCGTCGTACGATGTTGGATCTGTCGATGCCCATGATCTTCAGGGTATCTGCGAATATGACGTTTGCCGAACTACCACCATCGACCAATACTCTCTTAGTCAAACAGTTTCCGATAGTTAACTGAATGACTAGAGCATCATGGTGTTTTTGGTTAACCCATGAGAGATCATCTCGATCGAACGTCAGTTTTGCTGCGTCGAGCTCCTTTTCAGCCGAAGTTCTGGATTCTTCAGGGATAGGATATCCCTCGGGCCCTTCTCGTGCATGTCTTTTTGCTGCGGAGTATGTTAAACCACATACTTCTGATCCTCCAGTGATACAATTGACCACTTTGGTATGGACCGGTGATGCTGGTCTTTTTGCTTCATCGTTGATAATGCCTTTTAAATGTCCGTTCGATTTGAGATAAGCAATCTCATTCTTCAGGCTGATACACTCGTCCGTTGTGTGCCCGTGATCACCATGGAATTCGCACCACTTAGTTTGATCTTTATCTTTGTTGGGATTCTCTGGTTTCTTGGGCCATCGTACGTTGGCATCGATCTTCCGTAGAGAATCTACCAATTCTTTGGATGTACCTGCAAAATTATAAGTAGATAAATTAGGATATCTAATTTTACCTGTACCTTTGTTCGAACAAGCTTTGGACTCTTGTCGAGAGTTTCCAATTTTGTTCACTCTCTTTGGCTTAAAATCATGCTTCTGTGCACCAAGGTTTTTCTTTTCGTTCGAATGCTTTCGTCGGAAGATGGCATCATCTTCGATTCTCATGTGGGCCAACGTTCAAGCTCGTACATCGTCGAAATTCTCCGGTGGATATTTTGTAAGATCCATATATAACTCTGAAGAGTTATCCAGCCCACGTTTGTATGCTTCGATTGCGGTTTTTATATCGCAATTTTTGACCTCGATCATTTCTGCATTCAATCTGTTAAAATATTCTCGAATTCTTTCTCCGGTCTTTTGCACGATGTAGTACAGGTCGCTTGTCTGCTTTTCCATCTTACGACTACTTGCAAATTGTCTAGTGAACTGGTGATAACTCCAAAATTATACATGTTTTACTCGCATCAATTCCCCACTTTTATCTTTATTTTGAGAGTATTTTCGGTACTGTTTGACTTAAAAAGGTATAATTCCTAATTTTGTAGGTTTTGGAGGTGCTTGCGCGTAAAAGTATAAAAAGAGGGTGAAAAGCATCAAAAAGGAGACTTTTGTGCAGACTTTGCAAATTCAGACTTTTCTTGGCTCCTAAGGCGGTTTCCTTGCTCTCTAAGTCAGATAACTTCCTCCAAAAGACGGATCTTCAGCAGATAAGGCAAGAAGAATATTCCGGAAGATCTCGGAAGCTGGAACTACATTGCTCGCGCCGCGAAGGATAAGGCTCGCGCCGCGAAAGATATGCTCGCGCCGCGAAGCCTGGTTTTTCTCATTCGGAAGCTTCCAGAAAGTTAGGGTTTGTTCGTTAAGTGTTTCGCTCCGCGAAGTTGCCGTTTCGCGAATGCGAAAAGGCCTCTGTTGGAGTATTATAAATGCAGCCTTTGGGGTCATTCAGCATCATCAATCATTCAATTCAGAAAAGCTTAGTTTCAGTAAATTATCTCATAGGTTAGATGTTGGGAGCCGCTCAGGGTTTCCAACCCGGGAAGATGGAGGCTCGATGATCGACTACGGAGGAGATTCGAGGGAATGCCGCAACAAACCGGCCGGTCTTTAGTTTGGTTTGTTTACGCATTTACGATTAGTATGTCTATGTACTGATTCCGTTTGTGTTTTCATTATGGTTTGGATACTTTGGATTTTATGTTATTAATTAGATGAATGATTTGTTGAATGTTGTCTTTGATTCCGATTTGATTCGTATTGTATGGTTATTTGAACTCGTTGGTTGGGTGTATCTGTTTAATCAAGATAGATAGACTCCGTTAGGTTAATCAACCTTTCTTGACCTTCCCTTCAAACCCCGGAGAGTTGTGTTAGGTGGTAGCTTGGATCGAGAGCGACCAGATATTTGAATACCGTGCAATAGTGATAGAATTGGGTGGCTTGTACTAGATTGTTTGACAACCAATCTGTGTATGAGGACTAGGAAGACCATCCTGGTTTATAATCTTAGATAAACATGTTCGGGTGCTTTATTGCTTAAATTCTGACAATAATCATTAATCTATGTTTTATGAAAGTAAACCATAATGGATTCATTTATCTCCAATGTATGTTTGATCGTCAGTTTTCCACTTCTTGGTTAGGTTTATTTATTTATTTGTCTTTTATCTTTAAAAGTACCTTTTCAAAAGCAAACCCCCCATTTTCCAGATTAACTGATTATAGCTTTAGTTGACATCTAGCTTAACCGTTCCCAGTGGTAGATATGATACCTGGACTTTCCTACACTATATTACTAACGATCAGGTACGCTTGCCTGTGAATGTGGTAATCAGTGGCTAGGCATTAGAGGTTAAAACTTGTTTCGCTTTTTATGTATGATAATTACCGCATCAACTGGTTTACCAATTCAGCGAACGATCCGATACTTTTTGGCTTTAAGTTGATAAGCCATTGTAACGCAGCTCCTGTAAGGGTGGATCCAAAGCTTTTACACATGCACGTCTCCTGATATTGGGAAGGGATTGATGCACTCCACATAAGTTGTTTATATTGTGCGACGTGTTCCACAGGATCTGTTATCCCCGAGTACTTAGTTGTAAAGGCGGGAATGTTGTATTTCTTCGGTATATCCATGAGAGCGATTTCGTCAACGTAAGGTGAAGCTTGAAATCCTGTTTTGGGTTCAACTTCGACAGGTACGGCTGCTCCAGGAAGTTTGGCGAGCAATGCGAGCATTGCCTTATTTTGTTCTTCTAGCATCTTTAATCGTACGTCCATGAGGTTATCAGCGGGAGTTATTCCAATGGCTTCTTGGTTATTGGGTTGAATTGGAATGTGAGTTATGGCAGTAGTTGCTGTTGATATATGTGATATTGGTTCTGGAATAGGATGGAAAGGTCGAGGTCCACCTTGAGGTTGAGTAAAGGTAAACATATGCGGATCGGGAGGTGGTCCTGATGGAAGGGGAGGAAAAATGGGTGGCAAGTTGTTATTTGGAGGTGGACGTAGATTATTTTGAGATGCTTGTGGTGCATTGAACTGGTTTTGTTGAAAAAGAGGTGGTCTTTGGTGCGGCAATGGAATCGCAGGATTGGTTTGAGTAGTTTGAGGGTTCAAAGCTCGTAATCATGCAAGTTCTCCATTGGCTTGTATATTCTGGTTGGTCAGATGCTGAATGTGTTGTTGAGCGGCTGCCAATTGTTGTTGCAGAGTTGGTTGGAAGTTATTATCCATAATCCTGCAATATATATTAAAAAGAACTCGAAGAATTTGATTAGTAGGCAAGCGCTTTATCAAACGAGATTTTCTTAAAACGGGGCCCCACGGTGGGCGCCAAATTGTTTTGGTAAAAAATTACACAATTAAGTATCGTAAGATATTGTGAGGCAAATCCGTCGAAAGAAAAGAATCTTGTTCGATAAAGACGTGCGATAAGAAATAAATGAAAGACAAAGCACTTTGATGACGCAGGAAAAACCTCAAGGTCGAGAAAAAAACCTGCGGCCGACTAAAAGGGGATAGCCGAAGTTGCACTACGTATCACCAATAAGGGGTGATGTCCTCGAGAGTTACAATGATGATCATACGTTTACAATGAGACAGAATATTGAATCAAATATAAATTACAATGAATTATATAAGAACTTGCAGAGAGAATAGTATATTCGTATTTCTTTCTAGATAATCAGATATCCCCAAAATGAAGGCTTCGGTCTCCTCTTATAGTCGTTGAAGGTGTAACTGCTATCAGTTATTGCGTATTAAATGTAACGGTCGTAACTGAAGCTTGATTCTCGGTAGTAACGGTTGAGGTTTTATGAAAAGCGTATCTTGGTCTGTAACGGAAGAATAATTGTTGATATATGACCGTTGTATAGATAAGCTTCGACCTGTATCGAGAATAGACTTTATGTGTATGTTGATTGTTAGTATAATCGTACGATGTAAATAATAATCGTGCGATATTCTGCATAATGGATATTCGATGACTAGTTATCTTCGTTCGAAGGTACAGTTGTCTTTATTTTAGGACCTTATCTTAATATAGGATTTTCATCCTGAAAGATATCTTATGATTTGAGTCGATCGTCATGCATCGTGCGATCGTAAATTTTTACCCAAACAATATGTAGGGACTCATATAGAGATATCGAATCCACATATTGTGTATCGGACGTGAACACTGCATTGGATGTCATTTGAGTGTCATAAGTGTTTCTCATGTAGTCAATGTACATATAATTAAAGTGATTGTACAAG